>SCDY01000757.1:0-66511 GCA_004143825.1 Drosophila micromelanica | reverse complement strand
TTGAAATAAACTTGATCTGCGTATGGAATATACGAACCGAATGAGTCCAAGATCAGCTTTCTAGCTTCTGTAGTCTCTGAAATCGGCGTGTTCATACAGTGTACATACTCATGAGTAGCGCCTTTCCATGCGATTCTCATGACATTAAGTAATATTTTACATTTTATGATTAAGATATAATATTTATTGTTTAATTAAAATAATTATATATAATTATAATTACTTTCCTAATATATTTATTTTATGTTCTCTCATTTTCCCTATTAATTCCAATCAGTCACTTAAGTCGCATAAAAAAGTATTACTTGAATTTATGAAAATCGCATAGAAGGGCGTTACTTTAAAAAGATCATAAGGTTTCGTCAAATTTAAAGCCTGTCCTTAAATCGAATCGAAATATATCGAGTAAATGCTTTTCATTCGATTTGTAACATAATCCACGTTTTGCCAGTGAGGCAGCACTATTTAAGTCTGGGCAGTTTTAATAAGCTCTGAATGAGCTTTAATTATGCAGTTGTTATGGCAACTATCTATCGCCGTTTTATGCAAGCGCCGTCACAGTATTTCATGTGCGATAGTGGATAAATACAAAAAAGCCCGCAAAATAAAAATGAATTCGGTTACGCGAGTCGCGAGTTGCGCGCAAATGCAATTTGCCTTTAGTTTAATTAAATGTTGTGTGGCTTTTGTTTTTGTTCGACGGGCAACGGGCCAATACGAAAAACTGCTGTTCAATTAACTTTGAAATAACGTGATTAAAACTAAAAACTAAACACAAAAAAAAATTGGTGGCAGCTCAGCAGCACTAAAAATTCGTGGCATGCGGCAGCTTGGCAGACAGCAAAGATGCGCCCAATGGGCGCACTCGGTCAGTGGGAGTTCGTAGCACCTTAACATTTGCCAACAATGTAAATAGTGGCCGTTGTACCGTTGTGTCTGAGATTTCACATAGAAACTGGGCCGCCAACGGGGGCTGACTCAGCGGTGTCGAGGTGAAAAGTGCGTTTTGCATAATTTTCTGGCAACTTAAGCAATTGAATTTAATTGCCTAAGCATCGGCGTTAATCAAGCTAATTGCTGACATCAGCTAAGCAAACAACTCCAGCTATACATATAGTGGCGAGGGTGGGCTTAGAAGTTTACAAAATATTTTTACTTTATTTGTATTATCTATTTAATTTACATCATTAGATATTATTTAGTAAATAAGCCAATTTAAAATTAATTTTATTAGAATTTTAATGTTGCTATGAAATAAATCAAAATAATAAATCATATTAAATATAAATATTATACATTTACATTTTAAAATTTGAAAAGCATATTAATAAGAAAAAAACATATTTAAAAATAAAAATATATTTTTATATATATATTACAATCTTTTAAGCGACCCTCTCACAAGTGTTCTTATATATTTATCAAAAGCCAAAACATTGCGTAAGTCTGACTCAGTGATATCACATAACGCCGCAGACGCGACTAGAATTTCAATAAACGAGTTCTATTACAAAAAAAAACATATATAGACACGAAAATATAGAATATACAACAAAAGTAGCACCTAGTCGCCTAAAAAAAGTTGTTTACAAAGATCAAGAGTTAATGCTAAGCGTTTTATAAATAAATATGCAATAATTTTAGCGCGCCTTTTGCTTTTATATAAACAACAGCAAACACAAACAAATTGCCAATTTTATGAACTTTGTAAAGTCCGTGATTCAATTGCATGAGCACAAATATTTGATTGTCATCAATCATGCAGATAGAGCAGATTGGGGCAACTATTTGTAAGCCCGACCTTGAAAGCATTATGGCTTTTTGTGTACATATATATATTTTTTTGTTCATATTTGACAGTCTGTTCCGCTGGCCGAACACCTTAATTTGCCCAGCAATGAGATACGATGCGGTGATAGATGATCTATTTATATGACATATGCCACAGCTGTAGCTGGAGCTGGAGGCGCAGGCGAATCAATGTGAATAAAGTCCGACATGGCGTGTTATTTGGGCAACGGATGTATCTCTTGATATATGCATATACGTACATAAACATATGTATCTATACACATATATACAGATGCACTCACAGAAAGCCCGTCGATTATCTGTGTATACGATAATTTGCGCAATTGAAAGCAACAGCAGTTGAAACCAGTTGTGAAATAAAATGGCATTGGGTCAACGCTGCGTATGCGTAATATGGGCCACTAAGTTACTAAGTAGTACTAAGTGCAAATGTGGGGCGAACAATCATCAATTAAAACGAGGTCAACGAGACTGAAAAGCGATTGTTTATTGATTGTCAGTTAGACAAAACAATCAACTCGGCTGTGAATTAAGTGTGGATTAGTTGTCGATAACTATATATTAAATCTCAAATTTCACAGAACTAAGAAGCAATTATTAGATAATATTTTTTAAATACACAAAGAGTGCGTTGTTTCAAATCTATAACTGATATTAATTAAACTGCTCAGAGCGTGTTGACTTTATATTTAATATTCAGAAATTTTCTTTGATTTTGCAGACCGCAAAAACCAATTTTGAAATACGATTCGAATAATATATTTAAAATTAAATTTATTGCCATTCTAACTGTGAGATCACCATCAAAATAATTATATATATGTATAATATAATATGCTCCTTACTTAATTTATGAATGTGCAGTAAAAATGTAAAAAAAACGTGCAGTACTCAATTTTAAAATATTAATTATTAAATGCAAGCGCTATTCATGAAACAAATTAAATAATACTAATGAATTCAATAATGACATCCATTTATAAATATGAAAAAGTCACGTAAATACAGTACATATAAAAAATCTACACAACGAATGCGCTTGTCTAAAGTGAAACGCGGAAATTCTAAAAAACTAAGTGAAAAATCATGTTTAGTTTTCTCTGCTCTTATCTAACTTTATTAGCTTGCAATGTAGAGAACTATCGCTATGCAACCTGCATGTATGTATAAATAAATGTTTATATGCAGATTTTATCCACAGCAATCAACCACCAATAAACACGTTCAACAAACTCGCCTGAACCCCAAGTTTAGTTTCAGTGTAAATGCAACCCTTTTAAAACATAATTTGTAACATTCTAGCAACAATTTAAGCATTTTTTTAAAAACGAGAAAAAACACGTGAAGAATTATGCCTGACTGGACTGCATCGGTGACACAGGTCACTGGGTACAGTGAACACCTGACTGACCAGCAGCAACAGCACATCACAGGGTCTGCGGGTGCACTAACATAATGTCTGTGGTCAGCCAACTGGAGGTCAGTGACACATGCCATGGGGTGTTCACAGGACTGTTTGCTTGATGGATTGACAAACTGTTGAGCTGAGTTAACACAGTTGCCCTGGCAGACTAACAAAAAGTTTGTTATTGATTGTTGCACGGCAACAACCCTCGAATCGCGAAGTAAACAAAAAAAAAACGGAAGCGGAAGTTTAGAGCTTAAAAAATTGGTTGAATTTGATTAGCTAAAATATAAATATATAAAAATATTATAATAATAATTTTAATTTATAAAGCATAAAGAACATAAAAACAACTGTAATGTAATTTGGAAACTATTTAAATCATTTAAAATTTATTTTTAACTATTCTTAAAATTTTAAGTTAGTTTTTTGGGTTTCTGTCCAATTTTAAAGCAACATTGAAAAAAAAGAAATTTTATTGATAATAATATTTTATAATAAATAAAATTTAAATTTAATTTATTTATTAAAATACTATAAACTGATTGTTCCTAAATATTAAAAGTGTATATAGAAACACTTGAGTTATATTTTCTTGTGCAGTATTTCAGAGACATAGGACACAAAATAAATAAGTAAAATGTGTTTTTGTTATATTCCTAACTAAGTTAATATATACTTCTATAAGTTGTCAAAAACTATTCGATTTTTTTGCCTGATCTGCTTGTCAAGTTCTAGCAGGTTTCATGTTATTAGTGTCATTGACTGATGTGCCTGTCAAGACGAAGCAATCAATTCTTTTATTAATTTAGTTTATTTGACAGAAATAAAATCTTTATTTTGTTCATACAAGTAATGGACTCAAGTAAACTTGTTGTCAACTTGTTTAATTTAACTAGCGGCTTAGCAAAATATTTTATATTTTATCAACTTTATCCACTTGATTAAAAATGTGTTAATTTACAGTTTCTGCCTAATTTGATTTAACAGTTACAAACATTAAGATAAAGCTAATCTACCTTGTATTGATTTTAGAGTAAACCAAGTTCTAGCTATAATTATGAGCAGTTAGGTATCGTATATGGCCACCATAACTGCATCAGTGCATTTTTATGCTTCCTGTTGATTGCAATTAGGCGGGCATGTCATGTAATTATGACAGGGGCAAAAAGAACGCAAATGATGGGACAGACAGACAGACAATTGACTGTCTGTCTGACTGTCTGTCAGTCTTCTGTCCCTGTGAAGTGGCTTTCCAGCCAAGGGCCATTTTCATGCCACTCGCTGGCTGCTTATGTTCGATGACAGCTAAGTAAATGCGATGGCAACAGCTCTGATTATGGCCAGGTTCAGAAATAGGCAAAGCCAAAAAGAGCTGCAATCAAATGAGACCCACAAATGGCAACCAACTTGGTTAGCTAACAAATTGGAGGTTCTGACAGCGCTTTAAACTGCGGCAACTGTAAATGTTTTCAACGTGCCACGTGCCACTTACTTATCAAATGCATTTCACGGCACGCTGAAGCTGAAGTTGATATCTTTTCCCTGTCGGCTAATGAGCGACACTGGCTATCTACATATTATGCACACACACAACCACGTGTGTGTGTGTGCGTGTGTGTGTAACCTCCACCTACAAATAATTTACATTTTATTTCAGTTCACTGAATGAATTCCCCGATTCTACCCCAAGGAGCAGCTGTAATCGCATAGAGTGCGCCACATAAACTGACCTTTTAAGGCTGCGATAGAAGGAGGGGAATCCACAGGAGGTGGCGGAGGCATATCAGAAAATGTCATTTGCATGTGTCACCCCATAGGGAATGCTGGCAACGTCGATGGAATTGCTAGAGCGGAAAGAAGAGGGTCTTGAAAGAGGTGGACAAAATAAAACATATTCTGAATATAAACTGAATGCCAAATGATGATGGAAAAGAGCAACAACAAAATTGTTGCTATGGATAACTAGAGCTTAAAATCGAATAAAGTTTATAGAAGATTTGATAAAAAATAATTTGCAATAATTGCAATGAATATAATTAGAAATATAATATTAATTAAAAGATTTTTTAAGAAGCGCGTAATTCTTATTTACAATTACAAGAGTTAAATTAAAGAAAATATCGATTATTGTCAGAAGTAAAACATTAATATTTGTATAATAAAATGTGGTAAATATTTTTTTTAATTTTAAAGGTCAAAGACCAGCTTTAGAACATTTCAAATATTTTTTACCAGCTATTTGATGGATTGGCTGTCACGTGTGTGGCCTTTTTTCTTACCAGTAAACCTGAACAAACCCATTCAAAAGATAAGAAATACCCTTCAGCAGAAGCAGGCAAACAGAATACCATGAAATTTAGATAGACAGAAAGAGAGAGAAAACTATGCGCATGCATAATTGGATAAAATGCTTGCATATTTCTACATAACTATACAGATTTCTGCTTCCTCTCACGTTCTCTCGTGCTCTTGCTTTTTATTTCTCTCAACATATGGCACAGCCAAGAAACCAAAAGGTAAACATATATGCGGGAGAATTTTCAGTGAAAGATGGGGCACATTAAAATGTGATTTATACGAAAATGCCAACAACGATGGCAAAGTGTATATGCGACTATTTTTGGAATGCAATCAAGTTGACGGGGTGGGTGCGAGGGGAAAACTCATAGAGCGCATAGCGGTGGCAACAGCGACAGCAACGGAAAAGGAAGTGCGCGGTATTTGTTTGCTCCGATGTGTTTTCTCCGTTGTTGTTGTTGTTGTTGTCTTTTTTCGAGGGTGTCCGATTTGAACTATGCGCCGCCTGCTGTTCACGCAGCTCAGTTCAAGGCAGGTGTGCATTTTTTGAGCGCTTATCGGAAAGGGGGGGCGAAGCAGCTGACACTGTTTTGTTGTGTGTATTTTTCAAGTCACATTGGGCCCAGTTGTTGTTAGCCTTGAACGTTGTCTGCTGTTAACTTCATTTGCTTGCCATTGGCCCACACACACACACAAGCGTTGCCGTCGTGTTAACCCAGTTCGTGGCTTGCCAAATTCAAATCAGCCGCCTGCCAGGCTTGGCCAAGTAAACTGTAAACTTGTTGTGTCTGCGTATGCGTTGCGGGGGCCTCCAAAAATGCGTAAAATAACAACTTTGGCCATAAACGAAACTGTTGATAGATAAGTGCAAAAGATGGGGAAAATAAAAAACCAAAGAGTGCAAAATACTTTGAAGTGGTCTCTTGAAGCTTTTGTACTACTGTTTATTATGCTATGCTGCAACGATCAGGGCCAGTTCATAGACCTCTGCATAAAATAATAAACAATGCTGATTCTTTGGCTAAACAATAAATGAATAATCATCATTATTTGCCTCTCAATGAATTACAGTTTCTGTGTTTGGGATGAGATCACTGTTCTGTTGGAATGTTTGTTAAGCGATTAGAATTTTTTACTGTTCTACATTGTTATACTACAAAATTAATAATAATTATTTCAATTAAAATATACTATAATTAATCTATGTCAAAAGAATTCAACAATTAATGAATAGTAAATTTCTTCTCTGATATATTGTAAACTGAAATTTATAACGAAGCTATCACAATAATAATTAAATTAAAAGACAATTTTTTAAGATTGTTGTAATAATTATTTTTAGTGATGCACAGTGGGCGAAATGCCGATTTCATTGGCAATAATTTAAAATTTAAGTCGATAGACTATTTGCATGAATATTTGTAGGGCTAAAGTAGAATTTATAATATAAGTTTGTTTATATAAATTAAACTCTTTATTCAAATAGGAAGAAAAATACTGCCATAAAGATAAATAACACAAACACTATACACTGGGATCTTTCAAGAATAACCTGCCGTCTTAAACTAATATGCACTACGAAAGTAATACTCCACGAAACACAATTACATTTGTTAGCTTTTTGTTAAAAGTACATGAAACAAAAAAGTAGAAAACACCTGCAACACACGAATATATATTTTACCTATGACTTTAAACACGTATTTAACATGCCGTGTCCGTCCTTCGTTTTGCATATTAAAATTGCCTAATTTTATTAAATTTTTCTTTGTTTTTTTTAGAAGAACAACGAATAGTTCACGCTATTTTCCACAAAACAATGTTCTAATAAATTTTAGAGTCGAAAAAACATTTTTTAATTAACTGATGTTAACAAATAACATTTCGCTCATTGTGCAGTCATCAATTAAGTGTTATTTAAGCTATTATATTCATTAGCAACGATACAAAGTGCTGACTAATTGGTTTAAAGTTCATTATTTTATACACTTTATGTAAGTAATAAATTATACAAACAGTTATACAACCGCAAAAATAATATTAATGGAAATTTGTATTAAGCCTGATTCAATTTTAAATTTTAGCTACATTTCTGTTTCAAGCTATGCTTAAATTATTTCTGTATTTTAACCATTAAAGAGAGACACAATTAAAAACTCTGTTGGACCTCAAATAAAGCATGTCCTGTTTGTCTTCTTTGTCTCTCTACAGTTTGCTGCTCCTTAGGCCCCTTCGCCTTTAAAGGCTACTAGACGACACATCCTTTGAAGGCTTTAGCCTGGGCCACCCTCGTTCCAATTCTGCAGCGTGCGCGATATAATAAAGTCCTTTAACCTTTTGCTCGACTTTGTTTTTTTTTTGTTTTTTGCAGCATTTTGTTGTGGGGCCCTCTTTTGATTCCACTGCAACTGCAACTTCCGCATATCTTGACGGGGGCTTTTGTGCCACTTCAAGTTAACGGCTTTAAAGGGTTTCTATTTTATGTGTCACCGCGAGAATTTAAGAGTCGTGCACTCGCTTATTTTCTTCTTTTTCATAATTTTCCAGCTTTTAATTGGCTATCGTTGCAGCATGATATAAGCAAATATGTTCTGTCTTATGGATCAGATGTGGACATAAGCGACAGTGACAGACATTGGAATGTTGTTGTCGCCAACTCATAAATTACTCAGCACGATGTGGGGGAATTATGCATAAAGATTAGTTAGGATCACAACAACTACATATGTGAATCAGAAGCTCTTTGTTAGTTGTCTATACAAATATGTATGTAAACACAGCTGGCACATACAAATAATATATCAAAATTTTTTATTATAGACAAATGCCTAAAAATAGTAGAACAACAAGTCTCGAAAGATTCAAGCCCACTGGCCACTTTGCTGGCGATTGAGCGTTTATTAAACAAAAAAAAGTAAAAAAAAAAATATAACAAAAAAATTGAAAAAGCCATAAACAAAAACAAGCTGCAACCAGCTTAAAATTCTTGAATATACAAAACTCGAAAAAGCCACATATTATTATTCTTGTTTTTGGTTCTTTATTAGTTTTTTTCCTCACTGATTTTATGGCATGTGCAAAATGTTTTTCACATTATTTTTAGATTGCAAGTTCATTTCACAAGATACAGTATAAATCTTAATATTGTTGCTACTTTTCTTAACCACAAAAATTAACAGATTGTGAAAAGTTGCAACAAACTGCGTAAAAATGTTAAAAATCATTTGCCGAGTTCATAATAAATACACATAAATTGTATTTTGCTATATAAAATATATACATATTATTTATGAGTATATGAAAAGCTGATGAGTCAATGTGAAAGTTATCGGCATAAATCGGAAGGTGTTTGGTGTCGTGTCAGCTGACGGCGAGCTTGAAAGTGGATCACATTTTGGGCCAATTCGAAAATCGATATGACTATTAGCGTATAATTAAATAAGCAAGTACGCAAAAAAACTGTATATTTTTTTGGTCAAATTAGGTTTGCTTGCATATTTGCCATAAAAATTATAACAGACATTTTAGGTGTGAATCAAATGGCCAAAAAGCAAACACACGCCAAAATAAACCATGAAATATTTGCCATAAATAACATAAGCTACGAAATTATATATACAAAAATGAATATATTTTTGTCTGATGTCTGTGCCAAATAAAAGTTATTTAAGGCTATAGAAAACTTAAGTAACAAATTTGACATAAGTAAAGACAATTGTAAAAGTTTAAAAATTATATATAATATTAAATATATTGTAATTTTTTATAAATTTGAAAATCTAAGAATTTAGTGAATTATTAATTTTACTAATATTCTGATTTGTTAAGAATATTAAAGAAAACAAATTTTTCTTTTTTATATAATATATAATTAAAGTTGATTGAAATAAATTAACAAAAAGTGTTATAAAACATAATATATTTGAGATCTCCAAGAGTGTGTTAATGATATTTTAAGTAACAGAAAACGTAAAAAACTATAAAATTAAGTTAATTTATGATGATATATGCGTTTGGCCCAATTGAATTAGCTCACGACTTGAAAGTAATTAAAATTAAGAGACTCATCAATTCGATGCTAGAAAATTTACAGCAATTGTTTCGCTTTTTTTTCATTTCAGCTGCACCTTAAGAACTACCCACATGGAAAACACGAGGAAAAGCGCCCACACGTTTCCCATACAATAACAATCACAATAACAACGACGAAAGGCAAATTGATTTGCGTTTATCAGTTGAAAGAAACAAAAAAAAACCAAGGTGCGCAATGAAAGATAAACTTTCGTCTGTCCATTTCAGGGTTTCTCAATTTCAAATGTTTACGCAAAAATGAAAATTACACGCTGCGAAAAAAATGGTAGCGAAATTAAGAGCGTGTGAAAAATAAATTGTGGCCAGCAAGTTTTGTGCACAAACAAAAAGTTGTAAACAAAAAAAAAAAACATTACTAAGTAAATAAACTCAAATTAATTAAATTTCCTGCCCTGATGCGCACTACTTTCGCCGAGGCGTGCTCACTGTGTGGGAAGCCACTGTAGCGCCGGCACATGGCGCATTTCAAGGCAGACAAAACGCCGTTTTAATTTGAATAAATTAATACAACGTCTGAGACACTGAAAAATGCTTAAGCAATGAGCTCAGCTAAGCACTAAATATTGAAGTATTTTAATTACTGGAAAAACAATTTGTGCAGTTGCGGAATTTGTCGACTATTTAAAAGAAAGCGGTTTATTTTTCTGCGAATGTTTGAATTTGACTTTTTCCGCAGCTATGAAAAAAGCAAGTTGCATTTTTCGCTATTTTTGTCGCGTTTGTTTTGACATTTTAGGCAAGAGTTGGAGAGAGTGGACAAGAGAGCGAGATAGCTGCTAATGATAGAGGTGCAATCGTTGAAGCGAAACAAATTGAAACCAAAAATGGCAAAATGTGAGCATAGATAAGCGATTGTCATTGTGTGGGCAAAAGAAACAGGTAGAAAATACAAGCAAGATCAATGCAGCAGCAGCTGGCACCAAGAGCAGCAAAGAGCGCAACTGAGAGTTGTAAGCAACAGAGGCGAGTTAAGAGTAAAATAATAGTGTAACAGGAAGGGGTCGCGTTTACAGCAACAGTGCGGTAGCAGCACACTGTTAAGGAGACAGGTAGAAGTTCTATGAGCAGATTATGTAATTAGGAACAAGTACATCAGAAACATAAATTGATCATGTTAGTTTAACAGCGAACAGCAATGTAATTACAGCAACTGTTAATTGGGCGCTCTGCAAAAGAGCGCCTGTTGTAAAAGAGAGCAGCCTGTGACAATGCTCGCTCTGTTTGGCAGGCCGCCAAGCGCCGTGTGCGATGTTTTTCTATGCTTATGTGTAGGTGTGTGCGTGTGTGCGACGTTGGTTTTACCTTCGCCTTCGCCTTCAATATTTACAAGAGCTGAATGAGAATGTTAACAACAAATATTTGATGAAAATGAAATTAAAGCGCGCAACGAACAATTGAAAGACCGTTGGGCACGCATTAAATAATTATTTGGCTGAAGTGTGGGGTGGTGTGGAGGGGTTGAGTTGAGTTGTAGTTGTATGTTTACGTTCTTGTAGTTTCTTTCGTTTTTTTTTGTTTTGTGTATTATCGGGCAACAAGGAGAGATAAGCAAACAAATATGTATAGAAAGGGGCAGTAAGCACTCAAGTTGAAGAAGGTAATAAACAAGCACAGTGACAAAAAAATAAAAACAAACAAGAAAATTATAAATCTGGCACGCTTTTCTTTCGCTGGATTAAAGAAATTTTCGAGCTGCCTCTTATCAAGAACAGTAATTTGTTTACATTACAAGACAACGGCAATAAATACAAAAATGTGTGATATTTTTAATTAAATTTTTCATCTGTATGCGGCAACATAATTTCTATGCTATGCTTTCTTTTTCATGCAATTATTTTATAATTTTTTTTTGTTTGCTTCTTACATTATTATTCCACATGACAACTGCTGAGCGCACTACAACAACAACTTACACACATACTTAAATACATGTGCACACATACTTAAGAGTAGCTAAATTTTTAGCGGAAATCAGGGCGAAAGTTTTGGCTGCAGCCAAACGTGGGACTTGAGCATAAGAAATAGACGGAACGACGCCGAAAAAGGGCGCAGCTTTATAGCTTTTTTTATCGCATAAAACGGAATTGTAAAAAAATATGTAAATGGGGCGTGACGAAACTTTGATGACCTTTAAAAAACTTATTCATTAATCTAGCTAGTTTTAAGAATCTAAAAAACTATAAATAAATTTTGATTATGTTTCTTTTATAATTTTTTTATCGTTTGTTTTTGTTATGTGTTTTAATTTTAACTATTATTTTCATTATTAGAAATAAGATTTATAAATATTTAATTTTATAAGCCGAACCTTGAACGAACCCGTAAATATTTATTTAAAATTACTTTATGACATTTTCCTACTAAATTAAAAATAAATACAATTAAAAGAAAAATTTTCCAAATAGAAAAGGGACCGAAACTAAAGGCAAGGTTCTAGTTTTAGTTGTGAACAAAATACTGTAATTTTTGTTCTTTTGCAAAAACATGTTTCAAATTGCTTAAAATAAGATCAATATATATATTGCTAATTTTCGTTTCAGCGCTGTATATAATCACGTCTGGATATATATATAACAAAAAACAAGAAAACACATACATTGCGAAAACTCTTCTGACTTTTATATACATTTCGCTTACTGCATTCTTTCAACGTTGGCGTAGGATTTTGAGTCATATTATGAATAATTTCATATTCAATCTATTTATATAAGTTTGCTTATTTTGCGTGTGAACTAAATACAAAAATTACTGCAAAACTCTGAAAATGTGAAAAAAAAAAACATGTTTAACACAACAAATTCGCGTTTTAATACTTCAATAATGTATTTCATATGGATATTCATGATTTTTAATATATTGTGCACAATTTATATACAAGTTCCTTTAATCGTAATACTTTTATATATGTCGATTACATACCTCTAAAAGTTGACTTCTGATAAGATATTCTAGTTGTATTGTCTTTATCAAGAGGCAACAGAAGTCTAACAAGCAAAAACAATTATACTATATTTTTGAAATTCCTATTTATTTTTCTATTATTGTTTCGAATACTTTTGAACAGTGGCGTCTTAAATAAAATTTCGTAGTTAAAGCTGCACACTGGCGTCTGAAAAGGTGTGTACACTGCTAAGCATAGTTCTTGATTAAAATATGAATATTTATAGCATTATGCTGTACACTGGCTTCTAAAATTAGGTATATACTGTAATACCCTTGAATACGCTTTGAATATTTCCTAACATAATGATGACACTGGTGTTCGAAATAAAGTGCACACTGTTAAACAAAAAACTTTTGTTGTACAAATCTCAAAGTGTGCGAACTTTTGGGTCAACAATTTTGTTTTGTCCTCGCGGCAAGAAACGATTTGATTAACATAATGAGAAAAAAATTGTTTTGTAGACCAAAATGTAACAAAGCGAAAAAGCCGCAAAAAACAGAAAACTACAAAAAACATGCAAGCAAATGGTGAACTTTTGGGGAGGGGGGTGGAACGTTATTATATGTATGTTTGTATGCACATATATATTATAAAAGCTAAGGTCAAGTGGTCATTGTCTCGCTGGAAGATGACATTAAATTGCTCGTAGTTTGTAGGAGAGCCATAAAAACGCGTCAGATGAGAAAATTATAATGAAGAGAAAATGCGAGGCGAGAAAATAACAATAGGAACAACAACTACATCGATTTCTGAGTGGAAGCCAAGGATAATAAAGGCTATCACACACATACACACACACACAACATAACATACTTAAATACCTAATAAATCATAATGCGACAAAAAACAACCAACAAAAACCAACCGCGTTTTGTGCGCGTTTTAAAACGCGTCCATGCGCCAAAGCCGATTAGGGTGCGAATTGTGGGTGAAAAGGATACGAAAATTACTAATGCTAATGTTAATGCGGCACGCATTAAAGAGAGTCTGAACTAGGCAGGCGAAAAGCGTAAAGAAAGAAGGAAAGAAAGGCAACAAAAAATGACACACAAAATTCACAGTTATTGTCTGTTACGCACGAGTGCGTTGGCAGCGGGTGCGGGTGCGGGTGCTGGTGCGAGGGAGGGGGCGTTGGGCAGAAATTGGGAGTGTCACGAGTGCCGCCGAAAAGCGTAAAACAGTCTGCCGAAATCAATTAACAGCCGTAAGGAAGATCAAAGCTGCGCTCAAGTGGAAATGTTAGAATTGAAGCGAAAGAAAGAAGAGCACAAGAGAGGCTGAGCGAGTGAGAACAGAAGCTGAGAGCGAAATGAATGAAAATCACGTCGTATGCATAATTTGCACATCGAGTGAAACTAGCACAAAACGCAAGAGAAGACAATGATAACCGACAAAAGGGCGTTAAATAGAAAGTTGCACCGAAGCTCAAATGCTCTTTAAATATATATTGTATTCTAAGTGAAAAAAGTTATTAAAATATATGTATTTTTTTAATAACGGTTAAAATGCAAATACATTTTTTTAACAAATATATTGCCAAATAAAGCTTCGGGTTTTTTACAAACTAAACAGTTTGTGACTACAACAAAATGAATAACTTTCTAATTTTTTATTTTCTCAAGACAAGAAAATGTAGAACTTTACAACAGAAATATGCTATTACAATAAAGAGGGAAACAAGAACAACAAAACCTGTATTTGTACACCAAAAAACTTTTAATTACAATTTTTAAAAATAAATGTATTTTTGTTGGGCTACATGAATTTATAGATAGCCAAAATTGTGCATGTTCAATATACCTAATTAAAACATTTGCAATTAAATTGAATTCATAGAAAAATTTTAACTTTACGCAAAAAGAAAACTTTTCTATTATTTATAATTAAATTAATTTTCAGATAGTCAAAATCTTATGTTTTTTTGGAACACAGTTCAATAAAAATTAAAAACAACTTGAATTTGCGAGAGAAAATTGAAACTAACTGTTACTGTAAATAAATAATTGATATATGTGATGTACTAAATTGATGCCCAATTGTGTCACATAGTGAACAGACTCTGTTTTGCGCATTGGCCGCTTAGGGTAGCCGGCTGGGGGCATAAAAGAGGGGTTGCTGACGCTGCCCGAGACAAAAGCCATAAAAACTATGTGCAAGTAGTTTTTGGCCAACCAGCCCAGGGGGGTAGTCGATATACATATATATGTATATAATATTTTTAATATGATTGTCTGGCACTGTTATCAGTTTGTTGGCACTCACCAAAACATTCTTTTGATTCTCTTTGTCCAACAGAAATTCCATGCTCTTGTGCGGCCTTCGCACCGAGGCGATTTGAACGCCGCCCGCCTGGTTGGAGGTCTTGATGTCGTGCTGGCCATCGTCCAGATTGGCATCGGGATCGTGGTCGGCATCGTGGTCGGGCGTATCGTAGGCGGCGCTGGTCACATTGAGGCGCTTCACCAGGTACCGCTTGGCGGGATTGCACGTGATGTCCATCAGCGAGCGGGTCTTGCCCGATATAACCGTTTCGTGTGTATCCAAATTGGTCTCGATGAGGCCCAGTTTGCCGGCATTGTCGAGCGGCGACACCGCCACCGGGACAGCGGTCACCATGGTGAGCGGACGCGACAGCTGATTGAACATTTGCGTCTTTTGGGCGACGGAGGCGCGCGACGGCGATTCCGTTAGGCGCTCTTCCGTTTCCGCTGGCGACGTTAGCGACATTTCGCGTAGCTGCCCGGCCGTCAACTGTTGGACGAATGCCGCATATTGGGCCCGTTCGGCGGCCAAGAGAGCATCGCTCGCCTGGGCAGCACTGGCTGCCATCGGCGACTGGGCACCACTGGACGGGTTCAACGCATGCGCCTGACGCGGCGGCAACTTGGGCAGCGGGGGTTTACCAGTTACCAACTTTTGCAGTGTGGACGTCTTTGGCTGCAACTCAGCTGCGGTTGTTGCTGCTGCTGCTGCTGCTGCTGTTGCTGCAACATTGTTGTCATCGAGGTTGCTGCGCGGCGGCTTGAGCGGTATATAAATGAAATCCTGGCCTTTGCCGTTGCTTTGCGGCGTCTGTTTTAGGCCAACATTCGAATTGTTGCTCTGCTGTTGTTGTTGTTGTTGTTGTTGTTGTTGCTGTTGTTGCTGCTTCTTTTTGCGACGCAGCGAGAAGCGCAAGCCGTGCGATAAGCGCGATAGAAAACTTTTGGAGCTGGGATGTTTTTCATCCGTTTTATTCGCGCGCTGCTTTGGCGGCGATTCGTTGTTGTTGGCGCTGGCCAAAGGCGCCACAGGCTGAGCGGACTGTGAGCGGGACATGCTGTTGTTGTTGTCGTTGTCAATGTCCGTATCGTAACGCTGCAGCAGCTGCTGCGAGGCGTAGAGTATGTGGTGAGCGCGATTTGTGGGCGGTTCACTGAGTATTGGCAAATGCAGGCTTAGTGGGCGTGTGGGCGGCGACACTGGGTGAATAAGCGCGGACGATGAGCTCGCGACGACGCGCGGTTTAAGACTGACAGCAGCGGCAGCGGCAGCGACGCTTGGCACTGAAACTGAAACCGGCTGCGGCGATGTTTGTTGCTGCTGTTCCGTTTCCACGCAAGCAGCGGCGATGTTTTCGTTGTTTTCATCGCTCTCGTTGCTCTTATCGTCGATCGTCGGTTCGGCACTCTCCGGCTCTCTTTGCAGCTGTTGTTCGGTTGCTCTTAGCTGTTGCTCTTCGTTGTAGCGCGTCGCGATTAGTTCGTTCTCTTTGGTGTTATAAATAACAGTGGCGTCGTTGTTATCCAACGGCTCCTCCTCGGATTCCTCCAGCTGCTCCTCACCGCTGCTTTGCTCCTCCTGCGGCTCCTCCGACGACTGCTCCTGCCAGCAATATTTACTCACCACCGGACAGAAACTCACCTCCTTGCTGAACGAATTACGCGAACCCGCCGGCAACAAAATGCCCAACGGCTTCGGCTGCGTCGGCGTCTGCGGCAGACGATGCATCGAATTGTGCGCACTGCTCACATAGATGTCATCCTCCGTCTCCGCCTCCCGCCCGCCATCGAACGCCGACAAATTGGGCGTGCTGCTCACCAGGCTGCGCTGCTTCGCTGTCGAGCTCTGAAAGCGTCGCTTTGGCAGCGCACGCGTCGGCGTCGTCGCCGGCGGCGCTGCTCGCTCCTTGGGCGACAGCTCGAAGTGGCACTGCTCCAGGGATTGGGCGTAGGAGGTGCGCAAATTGGTGGGATCCTGATCGAAGGTCTTGCCAAAGCTGCTGAAAGTGAGCACCTGATTGGCGGATGCGGCTGCTGTTGGCTTCTGGTCCACCTCATCCCTCTCCTCCTCCTCCTGCTCCTGCTCCTGCTCCGGCTTGTGACGCTTCTGGCGCGCCGGCGGCTTGCGTATGGTCAGCTGGACATGTTGCACTTGTGGGGCCTGCTCCTCCAGCGAACGCTGCTCCAACGCCAGCTCCTGCTCGACGGTCTTGTCATTCAGTATGGAGGCATTTTTGTCATAGATCTGGCTCAGCTCGTCCAGCAGAAAGTTGCCCTTGCATATGAGCTGCTCGTAATCCTCGCCAGAAACGATGCGCTTACGCTGCGCCATCTCCAGGCCGCCACTCCGCTTGCAGTTCTCGTTGCGATCCGCGTAGTCGAGCAGCGTCAGATTCTGATAGCTGGCATTCAGGTAGCCCGAACCGGATGAGGCTGCGCCCGCTCCACCAATGTGCCCACAGCGTTCGTTCCAGCTGCAGCTGCGTCGCATGCGCGGCAAACTGTTGCTATCGAAGCTATCCAAATCCTCGCTAGAGCTGTCGTGTCCGTCGCTGCAATGACGTGGCTGTTGCTGTTGCTGTTGTTGTTGTTGGCGACGTGGTCGCCTTCGTTTCTCCAGCTGCTGCAGCTCGTTGGGAACGCTAGTGGATGCTCCGCGTGCCAGCACAGGCGAGCATTCGGCTGAGGAGCTGCTGCTGCTGCTGTTGTTGTTGGCCAGCACGTAGCTGTTGTTGTCCGTTTGAAATTGGGGCGACGAACCTCGCGGCTCGCGTATGTCGGGCAAACTGTTCCGCAGCCAAGTGAACGAGGCGGCGGACGATGTGCTCGATGCCGCTGAACTGGGCGACGGCGAATGGGATTCTCTCTCGCTGCTATTTATAGATGATGTTGGAGAGCAGACAACAACGATTGTTGCTGCTGCTGCTGCTGCTTGTGTTGCTGCTGCTGCTGTTGCCGGCCTCTCCTCTTCTATTTTTGTCTGACACAAATCATTGGAGTTTTTGGAATGTGCTTCCAGCTCCTCCAGCTCCTCCTCCTCGCACAGTTTATCGAAACTCTTTGGTATGCTCTTCGATTTGGAACGCCGCAATGTGCTCGGCTCACAGTAGCCGGAATCCTCAGACAAATTCTCCGCCGAATTGAGCGGCAATCGGCGCTGTCCGGCCGCATCTTGCATCTTGCCCGGACACGAGCTGAGCAGACTGTGGCCGCTGCTGTCGCTGCTCGAGCTGCTCGAGCTGCTCGAGCTGCTGCTGCTCGACTCCGAGTCCGATTTCAGTTCCGCCTGGTGCAGGCTCTTGCAGGCGCCGAACAGCTCCCGCTGCTGCTCCTCAAAGTCCAGCTTGTGCAGCTCAAAGTAGGTCTGGTGCAGCCGTCCGTCGCTGGACTCGTAGCGCTTCAGCAGCGACGTTGCCGAGCCGCGACGGCTGTCCGGATTGCTGTGGCTGCCGCCGCCGCTGTTGTTGTTGCTGCTGCTGCTGCTGCTACAGTTGTTGGTTATCGTCTCGCAGCTGAGCAGCGAGGGCGAACTGTTGCCCAGACTGCTCATGCTCTGGTGCTGCTCCTGCAGCGTCAGCTGGCGCTCCAGCGACTCGAACTGCACCAGGGACGAGCTGCGCGACAGCGACTGATACGAATCGTTGTCCGAGTAGAAATCATCGAAGGTGCGCCGCCCGGAGCCGGTGCTGCTCCGCTGGCCCTGGCTGCCGTAGCTGTCCCGCGAGCACGCCTCCAGCGCCAGAAACCGTTCCAGGCTGTTGTGCGCGGCATCCGCATCGCAGCGCGCCGCCGTCGCCCGACGCAGCTGCACCACATCCTCCAGGCAGCTGTGCAGCTCCTCCTGGGAGCGGCGCGCCCGCTTCGGCGGACAGGCAAAGTCGCGTTCGGATATGGCGTCGATATCTGGATGGGAAGCAAATTTGTTAATTGAATTTCCCTGCGCTTTTCTTGCTGCGAATTTGAACTCACCTTTGCTAATTTCGACTCGTATCACCGAACCCGATTCGGACTCTGCGGAACTCCAGAAGCCCCGCTGCTCGTGGCCGCTCCAACTGTTCTGCGCGTGCTCCTCATCCTCGGAGGTCTCCTCCATGATCGGCTCCAGCATTTGACGCGAGCTGGACAAGTAAATGCCATCTGCAAAAAACCAAAAATATACTCAATTATTTGTATTATAATTTTTTAATTAGTTAGACTTCTAATATACTGTATATTTTTTGATATATTTTTTATAAAGTACACCTAATTCTTCTTTACAAGATTTATTTACAATTTTTAATTGAATTTTTTTATTTTGAATATTATTTTATATTACTTTCGCATTTTACTGCATTTTGAACAATGGCAAATAAAGATATTTATAGACAAATAATTTTACCAAAATTATAAACAACATCATTCGGGCTTTAGCAATAATATTGTAATTTCACGCAAAAGTTTATATTGTGTTTGTCCGTCCTGCTTATATATATTTGTGTCAGATAAAGTGGGTTGCGCCTATTGGGGGTGTGGCACAACAATATATAATAATGTATATATTTTTGGGGCGAAGCAAACAAAATTAACCTTCTCTAAAGATCAATTTGAATAATTATAAAATCGTTATATTTTTAAAAATAAGAATTTTAACTAAGATCGTTTTCGACTGGCTTAAATTGTTATTATATTTAATATTTATATTAATGAATTCCTGATATATATTTTTTTTATCATAATATATTCTTTGTAAATAATTAACGAAAAATAAATTCACCAGTGAACTTTAAGAAAATCTGTTTTTAATATACTTTTAAATTGCTTTTCATACTCGTTTACTAAGTTAATAGAGTAAATTGTGTTTGTGCACCGTTGAATGTTGAGACCATCCAAGACACAAACCTTTGTCATATTAGAAAGGTTAGTTTCCTAGATATGTTAATTTGAATGAAAACTAAATGGTTTGTGTCGATGATGCCCAAAAACACAGTTTAGAAGTTTTATTATTATTATTATTATTATTATTATTATTATTATTATTATTATTATTATTATTATTATTATTATTATTATTATTATTATTATTATTATTGTTATTACACGAGTATTGCACTGCAACGTTCTCACTTGTTTGTCAATTTATTTATATAGTTTTCAATATCTCCAATATCTTTATTTACACATATATATTGCTTGAATGAGAATTGGGTGTATTATTATTTTTTTAATTAGCATATTTAAGCGCACTTAGGAGTCGCGCCTGCCACTTGCGCATCTTGTGCCGCACACCGTCTCCAGCCTGCGCCTGCAGCAAAACTGAAGCGCATTGCGACATTCTGCACGGCCACAGACTAAAGCAACTGCTGTTGCTGCTGCTGCTGCAATTGCTGTTGCTGCTGCTGCAACTGTTGCTGTTGTGATCTTATCGCCCAGCGCCCGCATCGACTCTGCTGTGTGATTCATGGCGCTTAATTATGCAATTTATTAATAAAGAACCAGACCGAACAGAGAATTCCAAAGCCGTGCTGAGACTCTCAACAGCAAAATTATACATAAAATAACAGTAATGATCTACACTGTGATTCTAGAACAAAGTATTTATTATAATCGTTGACCCGACTGCTTAGGTAAATTTGTTGCATGTGTATAATATATATTTCTGTTATAGGAACAATCGGTCGATCAATCTTTGTGACACTTTTAATATATCTAAAAAATGTAATAAATATCAGACCTGTTTATCATAAAAGTTGCCATAGGAGCAGTAAGTTGAAAAACTAAAAAAAAAAAATACTTCAACTTATATAACTACATAACGGTCAACAATTAACTTTTTGTGTGAAAATATAGTTTATTATAATTAGAACAAAATACATGCTTTATATCTCTTCAGAGACATTTAGTCTTCGTCATCATGTTAATTACTCTTTTTTATTAAATCTCATATAGTTATAGACAATATAGAAAATGTATTTGCAAATAAGTTTTTAGTACTTTCATAATAGGCAGGTGTTTCAGCCTACTGATTTGGATTATGAGTGCATTAACTGGGTTATCCAACCTAATTTGTCTTCTATTAGCAACAGTCTTAAGCTTGGCTACAAATATAATTGTAAGCTTTTACAAAACAGCTTTGTGAGAGTATAAAAACTTGCACAAGCTAATTGCCGTATGTGATAATTAAAGCTAGTGTCATTGGACCATAGCCATAGAAAAATTGCATTGATAAATTAATAGAAATTTTTCTAGACCATAGCAGATTGCAAACCAAATTAAAACTGAAAATTAATTTGAAATTTTTATTTTATTTTAATGCTTAGAAGAGTCTTCAAGCTATAGAAATTCATTTATTTAAGTTTCAGCTTCTTATATTAAGTGAAACGATTAATGGCAAATGTTGGCTTTTAATCTTGGGCTTACAAATTTATAAGAAACTTAAATTTTATTGAGATCTAATAACATATTTTTTATCATACCATTTCTTATAGCCTTTAATAAAAAATTCTAAACTCATACTTGAGTTTCTTGATTAAATTTTTGCTTTAGATTATCTGTTTAAATATGATATGATATAAAATACCGTTAAAACTGTCGACGTGACCCAATGCACATTCAATGCCAATGAAATTATCGATGAAAGTTCGTTTCCCATCTTGTAATGCGAAACCTCTTCTTTAACTTTACATTACATTGTTACTTGTGTACAACTTTTTCTATTTGATCTTATGCCGATGTTCTATATTTATTTTCTCAATTTTAGGCACTTACCTTGCTGTTCAAATGCGCCCAAATTCCAATTGATGGGCGTGTTCATATATCCCGCCAGATCCAAGTGTTCCATGTTGAATTTGGCAAGTCTTTTAGCAAGTATTATAATTAAATTGTGTTGCAGTTTTTTTGAGCTTTGTCTACCGCTAAATTATATAATGTAAATGTATTTATATCGTTGTTGCAATGCTTAGTCTCCAAGTATCACATCGGTTCGTTTCTGATTCTTCAGGCTCTCCTCATTGAATGCAACTGGGGCAAATAGCACCATTTATTTCCATTTGCCTTATCGCAGGAATTTTGAGTTTTTGTGCAATTCGGCGGCAGCATTCGGTACAGACTTTTGTTGTATTTTCGATAAGCGAAAACGATATCTGCAAAACAAAAAAACAGGAAAAACAAAAAAAAAAAACAATGGAAAGAAACGTAAGTATAAATTGCTGATAAGAATTCATTAAATTTGCAAAATATAATAGAGAGCCTATAATTTGTATTAGACATATTTTTTAGCGGAAAATTCGCTTAGTATATAAAATTTTATAAGATCTTTACGTATTTTATTTGATTTTGAAAAACAGTAGCTGCAGTTGTAAATGTTGTTTTATTTTTTAGTACACTTTAGTAAATCAATAACTTTGTTTTACAGCGAAAATTGTATTTATGATTTAATGAAAACGATTATATTTTCAAAATTATAGTTTATATAAGTTTAAACCACGATCTAATGCGACGCTAAAAACAGAAACTATGTAATATTCAATTTAGAACTTTTTTAGTACTTATCTGATTGCTACAGCTATTGTGCTTATTGAATCAATGAATATATATACTTTTTAGCACGTAGGCAAATCTGAGAAAAATCAGCAGATAAAACGTGCCATCATTTTGCCATAATTATTGACTCGGAATGATTTTAATAATTTTAGAACATATTGGTTCTAAAACACAAATTGAGCTAATAACGAATATAATATAGTAACTAAAACTCAATTTATAATTTTAGCACGACTTTGTGTATTAGTATATGATAACTATAACTGAAAACCTGCTGCCCCTTTATGATTATTGAGTCGGGGGCGACTTTAATTGCTTTAGCCGAATGCTAATTAGTATTTTTGTATGCCTTGCACATGGCAAATATGTATAAAAATATGACTTGAGATCGCCGCCCGTCAAGTTGCACAGTGCACAGTGGGCGATCGGCAATTGAGTTGAGAATCGCGAATTGTTTGCTTTGTTGCCAGCTGCATATTATATACAAATAATATACAAGTATAATTTACAATTTATTGATTTTGTTTAAAGCGTTTTCACGCCACGTTCGATTGCACAAAACAAGCGATAACCCAATTTCCCCCGGCCTGCACTTTTCAATGTCATAAAGGGTGCGGTGAGGGCAGTTTGTATTTGTATTTCATCCGATCCAACATATAAACAGGGAAAAAATTTGTTTTTCTTTTTTTGCTCTAACGTCATTTGGGGGGCGTTCGACCTGTTGTTTACTTCGCAATTCGTGTTATGTAAACTGAAAGTTATTTATAAATCGAATTTGAAATACATATTGCACAATACACATGGTACGCATGAAAATTTACAAAGAAAATTTGGGCAAAACAAAGTTTTCCGAACTAAGCAATTCAATTGAACGCGAACTGACACCGATATGTCAAGTCAATAATCAGGTAAACAGCAGCGAATGGGCCTTGTTGTCTAAATATCATACATAGACTGATTACTCCGATCCGACAGCTATTGGCCAAGTGTCAAATAAGTTTATAAATAAAAATTGTATATCAAGAAATCAAATTGCAGTTCTAGACACAAACATATAAGGCCTTAGGAACGAATCTTTTAATTTAGTACAGTTGAAAAATATATACCAAAAGCTATGAATATATTTAGTACATAAGAAAATTTTAGTTCATATTTTAGTACGCATTTAAACCACTTTTATCACTGCCAACAGCAGCTGATAAAGTTTTTATTATCTATACTACAGCGCTTTTAGAACACTTTAGCGCATAGGTGTAAAATTTTAGAACATTTCTTAATAATTATATTTGTATATTTTTTTCATCACTTTGTTTTACAGATAACAACAGCTGAAAAATTTTTTACAATGTTGGCGCTTTTTAGAACACATCGTTTTCAGAAAATTGCCGCAAATTTTCACTTTCATGCGACTTCCTGTTTTCTTGAAAAATAAAAAAACTGTCATAACTGACAAGCTGATGCAACAAATCGTGGCCAATTAATCACCGCAATATTCAAAATGTTTGGAGCATAAAACGAACAAGAAATCAGTGCTAAAACCTTAAGAGTATGACATCAATCTTGTATCTTTTGGCTTCCTATGCATCTTATCGCTGAAAC
This sequence comes from Drosophila micromelanica, assembly GCA_004143825.1. Taxonomy (NCBI): domain Eukaryota; kingdom Metazoa; phylum Arthropoda; class Insecta; order Diptera; family Drosophilidae; genus Drosophila; species Drosophila micromelanica. The sequence goes on along the minus strand of SCDY01000757.1, from coordinate 42,579 downwards.
CAGACAATATATAATTTAAAAAAAAATGAAGGCTGATTTTGTTTTTAGTACAAACGATAGATGATGGTGTATATTTTTTGTTTTTTTTTTTAGATAAGATACAAAACTGCGTGGAATAATACTGGCCACAAGACACCCTCTATATAATAGCTATAAATCGGAAGTTGTTTACTTTCGGCTTTGCTGCATGCATCCATCAAATTTTGGCCCACTAAGCTCACTAGCACTGAACTTTGAAACGTGCAAAATACAATAAAAAAAAGCAAGCTAAAGATACATGAGGAAGGTATATTATATTCATATATATGTATATATTCAGTGGTTATGTATGTAGGGTCTAGCGATAATGCGTTGTCCAATTGAAAGATTGTCACATGTACTAAAAAAATAAAATAAAATAAATAAATAAAAAGAAGCGCACACAAGTCATTCACTCGAAATAAAAAAGCGTAGCGACAAAAAAAAGTTAAATAAAATAAAATCAAATAAATAAGTTCACAAGCCAAATTAAACGAAATGCGTCACATTTCGTACTCATCTATAAATAAAATGCCTAAAAACAAAAAAGCCCAAGCAACAGCAACAGCAACAACAACAACATTTTCAGTTTTAGAAGGGCAGGAAAAATGTTCTTCGAAAAGCATAAATTATTTTATTAGATTGTCTGGCCGAGAGCTATTCTGTGGTATGGAAAATCTGGTCAGGGATCGCGGAATTCTTAAAGATTGTTGAAAACTCTTGTTAGCCATATGGCTGCTGCTTCTTCTTCTGTTTGGAATCACGCAACGTCTGCCAGCAGCTTTTAATTGCAAAAGTTCACTTGCCCATATAGCCCCAGAATTGTGCCGTTATAATTTTGTTTCATATTTTATTTTTGGTTTGGTTTTTTTTCTTTTTACAATTTTCATTTTAGCCGGCATGGCTACACATTGCCCCTTTGGCTTCGTGTTTATTTTGGTTTGTTTAAATTGCGTACAATTTCTTGTTGTTGGCCTTTCATAAACAACAAAGCTCAGATGAATTATTGGATAAAGGGGATCTCTCTGTGTTCGCCTCTGTTTTGGGCCTGACAATATGAGCGCATTTTTTTGATTTTTTTTTTTTTGCTGGGCGCGTCTTTTGCCAAATGACTCACTTGACTCGATGGCCAAGTGTCGCGGTACTTTACGTTATAATATGTGAGTGTGTATTAACGTGTTTAAAACCCTTATACGTTATTATTAAGCTTATTTGATTCAATTTGCAGTTTAAATAACCAACAAACAGTTTTTAGTACAGCTTTATTTCGTGTACTTTGCAAATTTTACATTGTTAGCAAAAACATGAGTCATAAATCAAAGAGAATTCACAAGGTTTGAGGTTATTGATGAAAAGTTCACTTTAAATTTAAATAAAAAGCGAGCTTTTAAAAATAATTTCAATCAATTTTATAAATTTTAAAACATTATTCATATGTCTTTAGACATTACAAAAACTAACTTTTATATATAGAATATTTATCAAAAAATCCATGAAAACATTGTGCTAATTGCAGTATTTAGTTTTAAGTAATTTAGTACATTTTAATAACAAGTGTGAATTTCAAGTTTAGGGCATTTATAATTCGGTAAGTGCGTTCTTAACATAATTTTTTTTTTTATAAGTTTTTATTTCATATATACTTGCATCAATGGTTTAGTTTTACTTGGTACACTCACTTTTAGTACCCATTAACTCTTTAACTATGCAAACAACACCTTAAGCAACTGTTTGTGAATTTTTAATACCTATCTTTATGTAATAAAAGCAATTTAATAGAGTAGAAATGTTTTTGACAAAGTTTTTTAATTGTTTCGAAACAGATTTTAGTACATGCTCCAGCACAATTTAGTACAGTTGAAGTATCAATACCATTTATGAATACATATATATATATATATATATATGCATGCACTCATTCATTGCTCTCAGAGCACAAATTTCCAATATTTACCAATCACACACAATTGTTATCTTTGTTTATGAAATATATAGACAACGTTTACATTTGGCAAGCCACGCCCATTTAGCACACACAGGTGCGTCAGGATTGCACTTAGCACTTGGCACTTGGCAATTGGTGCTTTCTCACCTGTGTTCGTTAAGAATCAGTTCGTTTTGTGTAATCCTTAAATGTTGTGCTAAAATCTCCAAAATTTTTAACACCAAGGCATTCAATTCATATTTAGCTCATGGCAGAGTTAAACGTCGTATAATGTTTGTTATCTTTTCTAACAATTGTGTATGCTGTGATAAGCGTTCTGTACACAAATGGCCAACAACAAAGAGTTTCGTTTTGCGATTTCGTTGCCAAATTTCGCACAGTTCGATTTTGTACTAAAACACGCGCTCATTTAGCACGGGGGACTAAAGGCGAAAGGTACGCGCGAAATGTATATTATAAATATATTTAAAAAAAGTGAAGGCGACTAACGACATTTCCGACCGCCGACCGCAGCGTCTGAGGTGCGCTTAAGTACTAGTCACAAAAAAAAAACACAACACAACACTCACACACGCACACACAGCACTTGCCGCGTCGACGACGACACGAACATAATTCTTGTTTGCCATTTGCCTTTGTTTTTGCTTTTTAGTATTTATTTACAATTTCATATTTTTTTCAACGCAGCGAATCGGGCGACTGCCGAACGTTGCAGCAGGGGAACAAAAACACAACATCCCGGATAATAATTGTAAATATTTCTTTTACGGTTAAACGCCACGCGTAATCAGCAGTTTCAACGCCCCCGCAAATATATTTGTTGTTGTTGCTGTCGTTTTTTTTTACCATAATTTTTGGGCATGACGCGCCTCCATTCCACACGAGCTGGCAAACCAAACTGGTCAGCCTTATGGTCAGCACAAGGTGTCGCGTCTTCTTTGTATATTGTATTTTGAGTTTTTATTTTTGCATACAAAGTGCTCAATGAATGAGCTGCGGCCGAAAGAACAGAAGGCAAGCAATCGGTGTGATAAGACCCTTATCACAAGAGTTATCAGTCTGTAATATCACGGCCTGATTGTCTTGAAATCGCGTTAGAACTTATGTGTACATTGGGCACAAGGCAAATGACAAAGTAAGAAATCAGCCGGTAAATAACAAGGTCATAAGAACTAATCTAGCCTCATTTGGCAAGCAGTTGTGCTAAAATTAATATAAAGGGCATGCACAAATGTTTTTTGGTAGTATTTAAGTGCAGGTACCAAACAGTACACTTATAAGGTAACAGATTTTTTTTAAAACCAACTCGAAGATTGTTGTAGGTCAGTTTTCATTTAATTAAAATATGAATCTATTGGCCGAACCAAAAGATGCTCATAAGTGTTAAAAAAAAAATAGTAGCAAATAAGAATGAATTAAAATCATTTAATTTTACTTAATTTAAATAGATGCATAATAAATTATTGAAAATTTGCCAAATAAATCTCTATTAAAAATTATTTGGCCTAATGTTGAATAAAATTTAATATTATTGAATAACAATATTTGTTTGGAATTATTTACAAGACTTCTAAAAATGTACTAAAATGTTTCCTATTATCAACAAATTTACCGAATATCTACGGTTATTAAATTATATAAAAACCTCACGTATATCTATTTCATTCTATAAACATATAAACGCCAATCAGTTATGATAAGATGGCTAAACATAAATAAAATAAAGCTTGACTATTATTTTAACTAAAACAAAAGAAAGATACGTGTTATATAGAAAATCTGTGATGCAAGAAAAAATGTGTTGGAAATTTCGAAACAGAAGCAAATGTGTTATTTCCAGTATTGCGAAATATACATATGCACTTTTTTATAATCATTTATGAGCTGCAGGAAATGTAGGAAATTAATATTATAAATATGCACTTAAATATATTTAGTTTTTTTTTCGGCATTTTGTTATAACAAATAGTGTATAATATGAGTGACAACAAAAACAAACCAAGTTCAGTTCGGCAAAAAATCAAACAGTGCATTTGTCATTTCAAGAGACATCACAACAGCACTTAACGTCTATTTGCCGCTTAGGTTTATCGCTCATCCATAATCCATCTCGAAACGAACTAATGTTTGTTAGTCCCATACAAGGTGAATTTTGTTTTTTAACGCCTTTCGCCAAGTTGCGAGTATTTTCAACTGATTTCGTATGCACACATTTTGTTATCATTTGTCATTGTATTTTTTGTTCGCACACACTTTTCGTAGAGCACCAGAGTCAAAGTTGAAAGTGTAATAAACTTGCGTGTGAAACGCACCAAAAATTTGAACAAAAGCCGCGCTCGCATTTCTATTCAAACATTTTGCACACACTCTAGTCTGATGGACTTTCACTTTCGTCTGGCCACGAACAAAAATTAAAAGATTCATTAACATTTTTTTATTTTTTATTTATTTTTTTTGTTTTGCTTTGATTTTATAGTTTTTAAAGTCTGCGCTAGGGTCTCACAGAGTTTAAAGCAAAAGGTGCAAACAATTGTCGAGACTTGAGCTGATGCGACTCAAATCCAAATCCAAGGCACAACTCGAATTCAACTCCTACACAATACAAATTTGCACAATTGCAATCTCATTTCGGCTTCGATACCCTGTACTCATTGAGAATAGTTAAATAGGGAGTGTTTTGTTTTGTGCAAATATATAAGAAAACATATTTTTCTATTCTATATTTATTATTGATAAGAAAGATTTTGTAAATAGCACAATATTAATTATAATAATTCAATAATTTAATTATTTGTTTTTTAGATAAATACCTTGATATAAAATTTGTGAAGTAATATGATCTAAAGATAGCAAATTTTATATTTATATTATAGTGTATACAGAATCAAATACTTTATTAACTTTTCTTCAAACTCTAAAATTTAAACAAAAAATTTCACATAAATATTTAGCCTAAACCTGCATATTAAAAGTCAATCAATTCAATTGAACAGTTAATAAAAAAGTTATTATAAAATACATTTTGTCATATTTAGGCCTAAGGTAAAGATAATAATATACAAACAAAATCTATTTAACAGAGTATTTTTCAATCGTGCATTTTCGGATAGATGATTTTCGCTTCTTTTTTTTTGCTTTTTACCTCAATTGCGCTGTGGCTTCTTCAGGCTGCCTTTTGGCCATTTGCAGTTTTGCGGAAAGCTTACGAAATTCGGCTAGCTTCGTATTGTTTATTGTGTTGAGTTGTTGTTGGCCATTCTCAGGAGTTGTGCAATGTTTATGGGGAGGCATAATTGTGGCTTGCAACTGGAACTTTTCACTGTCTGTACACTGCAGGAAGTTTCGGCATGAAAAGTGAATGCCAGCCACCCCTTACAAATTGTATACATATATATATACATATATCGACTAAAACCAGGTAGGAGTAAATTAATTGATCTCGTGCTTTGTGGCACGCCTTCTGTTTCACTTTTCGTTTTTTTGTTTTCCATGATTTCTATGCAAATTGGCTTAGCTCATTATAAATCATATTTTCTGCTCTAATGAAATGTTTCGAGCGATTTGCAACCTTGCGGCTAAATTGTTGCCAGTTTGTGGTCCAATAATTCGATTGTAGCTTTACAGTTTTTTTTTCTTTTTTTGTGTTTTTTTCCTTCTTTTGTAACTGTGCCAAATCAATGTATGTCAAATCTTTTTTATTTCTATTTCTGTTTTTTTTTTTCCACAGTGTATATGGTGACATTTTTATGGCGAGCATCTACAAATCGCCAAATCACTTGTGCAAATACAAATAAAAGTTCGTGGGAAAACCGCAAAACTTGTTGCGAATTTTTGTGTGGCAATTTATTAAGCTTGACTTCAGCGACAACTTGAGATACTATATAGAGTTCAACGTCGTCATGTTCATTATGCAAAGCCCTCTATAAACACAGTATTGTTGTTTTTAATTGTATAAATCATCGTTTATCTTGTTTACGATTTTGTCATAGCAACTGTAACATGTTCTAAATACGTCTTAGCAATCATTATAAATGCATAATTCTTAAAGATGAATTCCATTCGACAATGCTCATTATGGGTGTTAGAACTCTACTTTTATTATCTATTTGTAGAACTTTATCGTTTTTATAAATATTTTATAAATATCAAGAATATTTCTCATAAAAATGTAATCTATAAATTTTTCATACGTGGTTGTGAATATATGTAATATATGTACATATGATATATGTCCGTAAGATGCATTATAAGGTGGTTTAGAAAAAAACGAACTCATATCCAAGACTTTCGACAGAAAAATAATTTTGTTGCTACTTCTTGTTCAGTCACTTTGTTTAAATTTATAAATGAAATTAAATTTTTCTAGTATATAAAATAGGTAAAATATATAAAGTGAAATCATATAAATAAAATGATGCAGAATTTTAAAGTTACCTTTATGTTTACTTTATGCTTGGTAGAGCTGCAGAGCAACTTAAGAAGTTTACTTAATTTATCAAAATTTGTTTAACTATTAATTAGTTAGTAAAAAGTTGATCAAAACCTGGCTCGTTCTAGCCATTTCCCCTTTAGCAATAAAAGTGGAATATAATCTTCAGCTTTTCTCACATTATAAATGCAAGTTTTATGTAAATTTTGAACCTTAAAGGCGAATCTTTTTTTCAACTTTAGTCTCTTCCATTTTTATTTCGTGCATTGAACTCTCAACTATGTGTATATATGCAAAGTATATGTAAATGCAGTAAACGCAAAGTTGATATTTATTATTTATACACTGGCATATACCGTAGGCCATCTGCAAATACGTTTCTTTCCAACAGCACGTAATAAATCGAGCTCTGCTCTTCACACCCCACCCGGTAACATCTTATTTTGTTCCAGTTTAGCCCTGGGTCTAAGCACTGCTGTCATGTACATATGACTAAACAAAAGTTCCTAACTGCAAAAATTCGCAGCGCAATTTGCAATGCATAAAAAAAATGCCATTAAGCAGAAATTAAACATTTTGAGCAGCAAACGCAAAAATGTTGCCAGTCAACTGGCAGAACGGAAACACAATGAGGCGGGGAATTTGCCCGGTCGAGAGTGTGCCAAATTCGCATGGAACTGGCACAAAATTTTATTAAGGACGGGAGAGCGAAAGAAAAAGAAACTGGGAGAGAAAAACAATGAATGAGCTTTGCGGATGCAAAGCCCGGTCTAAGACGTAGGCGATGACGTTGCCACAGCCTGACACGCCTCAGCGCTTGCGCAGCAGTAGCAACAACAACAACAACAACAACAACAACAACAACAACAACAACAACAGCAACAACAACAAAGTGGCACTTAAGAATCCAGCACTTGAATGGCCGCCAGTCAGACAAACCCGTTGTCATCCAAATGATAAGCCCAGTTAGACAGACAGATCGGACAGAAATGAACTGAATGACGACGGGAAAAATATGTGGGCGTTTAATCAAGAAATACACCCCGAAAAAAGTTTTAAATTTCGTACTCAAATCAAAAAGATTGATGAGAATAGAAAGACATTTTTTCAAGCAGCAAAAATTTTTTAAGACAAGAGTCAAATACAGTACTTAATTTAAACAAATTTTTACTTGTTTTTATTGAATGAAAATGATTCATGCTAATTTTAAGTATTGTATTTTATAAAGAACTTTTTCTTATTTTTGGAACATCTAAATTAAATTTTTTTTTGCTTTTTAAATTACCAAAAAATATTTAATTTACATTTTAAAGATTTTGTTTACTTAATTTAAGAACATTCAAAAAAAAAAATGTCATCAAAAATTCAGGCAATTTAATATACAAATTAAGAGTATTCAGGATTAATTTAAAATGTAATTTCATAACATTCCCTAACAAATTATAAATAAAATTTAATAAACAGAATGCAGTATGAATTCTCTTCTGGTTTATTTTAGTCATTTTTTCTCAGTGTACGCATGGATCGGTTCGGATCGGTTTGGGCTTAGCTGGGAACGTGGGTGCAGCGATGTACGTGCAACGCTTGCAGATTCAGCGGTGTCTTCAGTTATCTGGAATGACGCTTGGCCTGGCGTGGTTGGTTGGTGGGTAGGTAGGTTGGCCATAAATTAGACTCTACTTTGATTTGAATTTCTCATGGCTACCTTTTGCATTTCTTTATTCTGGCTGCGGTCGCTTGATTAAGTTTTTCCATTTACACTGCGCTCCTCTTCCACTTTTGCTGATTGCTTTGCTTTCGTAAAACGAAACGAAACGAAAAATGAAATGAAACCGCAGCACACAAAAATCGTCGTCAAGTAAATGAAGCAAAATGAGGCTAGTAGCCGGTGTACGGTTCAGTTCTGTGGGAACAAGGTCATTCGAGGTACTTGGCCAGAGTTGAAAAATAAAGTTGCTGGGAACAACTTGACACGGCCCTTGAAGTGCTGTTATAATCAGGCCTGTTCGCCGATAACAGAGAGAACCTTTGTGCAAGCAATTTTCAATGAGAAAATCTCTTGCTGGTCTTGTTTATATATACATAGCTATCGGTAAGAATCCATCAACAGTACATATTGAAGCTTTCAAAAACTTAGCATCAAATAGAGTTTAAATTATCTTACCATTCTAGGATAAAAACTGTATTTTTATTTAAATAAATATCTTTATAAACTTAAGTGCAATATTATCTCTAGACAATAGATTAGCTTTGCTGACTGTAAATATATCACCAACTTTTAAGCTTTATGAATAAACAAATGGTGTGAAAAATATAATATTTAGGAACCCCAGAAAATAATCATTAAATCTTGATAAAAAAGTTTAAAATATTCGGGATTTATAATATAATACTGATCTCACAAATTAACTTCATTAAGTTCAGTTAACAGTACTAGTATTATGTGAATTAACTTAGTATACAACTTTTTTTTTTATTTTTATTAATGAAGATAAATTGTAATATAATAAGAATATTGTCAGATAAAGGCACCCTGTTTTCAGCCTCAACAACAAATGTAAAAAATATTATGTAAAAAAAAAGAAATGTTTTTCTAAACAGTTGTTGGTAAACTAAGAACAGACTTAAAGTTCAAATACAAGCATTGTTGTTCTATTTAAATAAATATTTCAATGCGAACTCATAAATTGTATGCCAACTAGCTAATGTCAAATAGCTAACAATAGTAAATAAATAACCAAGAGATTAGTCAAATTGCTTAAGATACACAAAGAAAAAAAATTCGTCTATTAACTAAAGTAAAAAAAAAAGTATACCAGGAAATTTTCTATGCCGCGGGCTACGCGGCAATCTTCAAGCTAAAAATATTTCTTTATATTTTTTTGTTGTCGATATTCCAATGAGAGTCAATAAAAAAGAAGCACAAAATTACATAAATTATGCAAATTTAGGCCAAGATAGCCAAAAGAGGTAGTGGAACTATAAAAAACAACCAAAACAAAAAGCAGTTAATAAACAAAAAGAAATCGGACCGTGTCCAAACACCTACACCAAAAAAACTATGTGCATAAACAAAGTGTCAAAACTTTAACAAACGTAACGCTTATATGTTTATATATGTATATAAATAAATTTTTTTTTGTATTGTCATAGGATTGCGAGTTATTTTTTTGTACACTGTCGTGGCCAATAGCAATAGTAGACAGATGGACAGCTGTTGAGTGCAAAGGAGTCAAGTCACTTATGAAATTACTATTTATAATACCCCATTTGAATGGTGAAAGTTGTGAAAGCAAAACTCTCAATCAAATGCACAATAATTGCTAACAAATTAACAAAATGAATTTTCAATTAAACCCATTGGAACCGATAGACTGTAAAAGTGTGGCCAATTGCAACGGCAACGGCAACGGAAGTTTCAACAGCAAAAGTGTTAACAAAGAAAACCACCAAAGATTTCAAAAGAATCAACCGACGAGGTTCATTCAACTCAAATCAACTCCATGTCTAGTGCTAATCAAGAGCTCAGCAAAAACAATTACCTACACTGGGCAACAAAATATCAAGAAGAAAAATCAACTAAGAAAACTAAAAAGAAACCCAAAAAAAAGAGCCGACTGAGCACAGTTCGCAGTTGATCAGGAAATTAGTTGGCATTACATTTATGGTACGTGTCGGAATGACCAAAGCTCAAAATGTCCATTCGGCAATTCGCGCGATTTGTTACGAATTGATTATTGGCCAAAATCGATTGGAGCTGGTTAAACGGAGGTCAGACAAGGTAATGTTTAAATTGCAATAGGATGTAATAGATCAATATGTCAAGGTTAAAGCAAATAGTTTCTTTAAAGTCGGGTAAATTGATGACATTTTGGTTATTATTTTTCATTTAAATCGATTTTACATTTAAAATCGAGGCATTCTTGAACACAACATAATTTTTTTTTTTTGAAAAAAAAATATTTTTTTTAATTTAAACTTTTTGTTTTCAAAATTTAAAATTGTGAGTTTGCATTTCAATCGATTTTGCTAGCCACAAATAGTATAAGAATCCATAGTATAAAAGCCAGATTCTTAGGGGGTCAAATTTTGTGTGAAAAATCATGCCAAAATTTAAAAAAATTTGGACATGTAAAGCTATAGGTCTCCTATTTGAAACAGAAATTTGTCAAACCTGAACCGATTTTCATGTTTTATGGTATTCTGAATATGATTTTTGATTAACATATATTGTATATGTACAAATCTATGCATTAAAAAAAACCCCCAGTACCTCTCTTACTCATTTAAAAAATATATTTTTTCAAAATTTACAAAATTTGCACTCTCGTCAAAAAAATATCTCACAGATCAATATCTTAATTATTAGTCATTAATAGAAACAAACGATTCATTTAATTTTTGCAACAGATTTGCAGATCAGCTCTTAGACCGGATCTGACTTTAACATATAATAATTGTTGAATTTTTTCTTTCTTTACGCGATGCTTGTGCCACAAAAATAAAGAAGGCAAAAATGCAATAACCGGCGCGTGTTTGCGACTTCGAGTACGAGTATATCTAAAAAACCAGTTTCTGTATCTGTTTCAGTTGCTGTTTTCCAAGACAAAGTTGAGCCGTTGTGCTGTCTGGCATATAGCATGCAAATCGGCAGCATTATTAGTCATTATGCGATTTCACATATGGCGATTCGGTATTCGGTCTGTCCAGTAAAAGTCCATGGCAAGACCCGAATCCGTAAATCGCAGCCAAGCGCCAAAGCGGCCTTCGTGCTGCCCGCTGAGCCAGCGACTCCAATTCATTTAGCTCGGCGGGCCGGCCCAAAATGGGGCGTCGAAAATTGTTAAGTGATTGAATTTGATTTGCTTGCAAGCCGCTGAGCTGCGCATTAGCAAATGCATAACAATTAGCTTAGCGAGCGCTTGTTGAAAGTTAGAAATGTTTTTTTTTTTTGGGGGGGGGGGGGGGGGGGGGGGGGGAAGCTGTTGTTAGACATGGACCAAATGTGGGGCGCTGAAAATGCTAATGAGCATAAATTGTAAGCAAAATAAAAAAATAATGAAATAATAAGAAGCCGCGATTTAATCTATAAGACCTACAGTGATTACAAACAAAAATTTTTATTTGTAAAGTACACCCAAGGGTAAATTTTAATATTAGAAAAGTGAAATGAAAACTTGGGCCTTCAATGTCATAATAACACCTGATAGTACTAAATATTTATATAATAATTTAAGATGTTTAAAGTGCACAAAACTATTTTCAATTTCTCAGTTTATTTAATATTCTGCTCTTATTTCAGCTCAGCCAATTGAGTAGTCTACGCCCACTTGATACTCTGTTTAAATAGAACATTCCTTGGGCATTCAACTTCTAGTCTGAGTTTATTAAAAAATAAAATACCATTAATTATTTTTTTATTTTGTAATCAAGTATATTTTTGTTCTCACAATTTGAAAGTTCAAAGTATTTTACGAAATCAAACAAAATTAAACCGCGTCTACTGAATTTAATGCATATAATGAATGAAAAACTGAAATGCCTTTGCATAAACTATTATTATTATTGTTTATCATTCTCATACGCAATATCTACACATGATCTTTGGCAGTTCCCCCATTTGTGCACACAACAATGGCTCATAAAAGTTGCCAGTCAAGCAACACATAAATGTGAGAAGATTCTCAAACATCATTTTTAATTTTTTGTATGCCGGTTTTTTTTTACTTCTTTCAACATTTTAATTAGAATTTTCAACAAATACTGACGAAACAGCAAAAGCTAAAAAAAAAACAAAAACAAAGAATAGAGAAACATAAAAGTCAACAATTCTGCAAAATTAACAACTAACTGAGGCTTAAAGCTCATTTCGCCTAGCCAAGCGGCGCACGAGGCATAGTCATAAAAAAAAACCTTTTTAAAATTATTTTTATTTTATTTATGTCTATAAATATATAGCAACATTTCAATGAACTTTTGCCAACATATTTTTTTGTATGTCAAAGTTGAGCGACAGCTTTGAAGACTGGTTGACTTTTATTATTTTTCAATTAGAGGCAACGTCATGGGCCTAAACCGAAGACCAAGCCCCAAAACCAGGCTCAAGCCAGTCCCAGATAATTCAATAAGCCGTCTTGCAGCGGGCCCACAAATGTCAAAAACTTTAAACTTTGCGCTAGAGAAAAGAGAGTGGCGACACTTTCTAACAGAGTCAGTGAGCTCCGAGTCCAAGCCGACTGTGCGTGCTGTCTTTAATCAGGTCATCAGCGTATAAGTATACGCCTTATAGAGTATAGAAGCAGAAAAAAACGCAAAAGAAACACATAATAAGAAAATTACAACAAAAGAAAAAAGAAATAACACTTAATAATAACTTTGGCCAAAGGCTAAGCTCCGTTGATGACTGTTCTCGCCTGAGTTGGCTTAAATGAAATTAAATGAATTAAAAGAAATTTTTATGTCTGCAGCCAACCATATAAATATACGGATGGAGTAGGTTCTTGAGCGCCCAGGGCATTGGTTCATCTTTAAAGATCCACCATTGCGAAGTGGGTCAGCAGCAGTTGTATAGCTATTGAGTACTTTCAGCCAGCTCGGCTACATTTTTTTTTATCTATGATCGAATTAAGTGTAACGCATTTTAAGTAAATTACCAAGCGCAGCGGGTTTGTTTTATCTTTCTCTCTTTTTATGGGCCCATGTTAGGACGCGCAGATAAAGTTCCGATTCAAGAACGAAAAAAGTAGGTAATGCCTGAAATGGAGCTATTATTGTTATTTATTTTGTATAAAAAAAATGAAGATTAAAGATTCATCATATTCTCAGTCTGTAGTACTATTTATTAATACATATAATTTAAGAGGTTTTAAATTAAATTAACTAGTAATGTCAGGTATTTATTTCGTTTAATTTAAGTTTCTTTAAAAAATCGGATTTCCGCACAAAATTACTTCAATGAATGTGGCACAGAAAGTGATTTTGGTTTATCATATTGCAGAGAATACCTTTTTTTTGTGTCGAATTGCATTGCAAACATTACAACTTTAATTAAAGAATTTGATTAAATTCCTTAACCGTTGATTTCTTGTAAAATTCCACTTTTCATTTTAATAAACGCTAAGACTTGAATATTTTTTTATAGAAATAAATTTCCGCTTACAGAAAATTTGAAAAGCAAAAGTTGCTCAAAATATTTTATTTGTTTAGTTATAACAATATTTAAATAATATAAAATTGCTTAAACGGCAGCCTTTATTCACAGTTTGCTGTAAACATAAAACATATTAAATGTCATAGGAAAAACAAGTTTACCCAAATTATATAAATGTCAAAAAAGGGAAACAAAGTAATCGCCCAAAACCGTCGGATTGTTTACCCAGCTGTCATAGCTGCTATATCATAATAGGCACAGTTATGTTTCAAATGGCTTTTGGGTTTCTGGTTTCTGGGGTAATTATCAAGCCGAGGTTCAGATGCGTCAAGGAACTTGTAAGAGCCACAAAATAAAAAAGACCAAAAACAAAATAAAATTACAAGCACTTTGATGGTTACATATATGGGCAAAACAACTTCTATATAGACAATGAAGAGCAACTTAAAAGGTAGCTGACATTTGATGGGTTGTGGCCCGCGTCTGAGCCACGAATATGGACAAGGCACGCGTGATTTATGGCCACGTCGAGTGCGTTGTGCGTTGTACATTGCCTATTCATCTCCCTATCTCTCTACATCTCTCTCTGTCTCTCTCACTCTAAGAGCTCTTCAGCATCAACTCTATCTTGTCGCGGTCTCTTTACATACATCCATCCATCTTTCAATTGCGTGCGGCTTTTAAGGTGGCCAAGAATGTGTATTGTGCGGAGAATTAGTTTTTTTCCTTTTAGTTTTAAAATGTTGCGGCGAGTTCAACGCCGCTCGATTGGGCTGTTGGTTACGCTTGGCGGCGGCCAAAACAATTACAGCGCCGCATTGTTGCAGTTGCAATTTGCAACATGCAACAGATCCGACGGCATCGACTTAAAACAATGCAAACACCACGCATCGCATTGCCAATCAAAATTGTTAACATATTGTGGAAAGTAAAGCCTCAAACACACAACTCAACAGCCTGGTCTACACAAACATCAACACGGACTAGTTAAACACAGCAACAACAACAACAAAAACAACAACAATAGATACTGTGCACACTGTGCGTGAAAATGTGAAAATGTGAATAGGCTACTGCACTATGCTACTATGAGGGATAACAAAATAGACTCATCAAATAGTTAAGTGAACTCATTATCATATGTAAATTATTCATTATAGTATCATTATTCACAGCAAATTTTAACATAAATGTTAAATATATTCAGTTAATATTATTCAGTCATATTAATTCATTGACAACTTAGCTTAATAGCCTTACTTAATTGATGTATGAGTAAGCATTAGAACAAACTTTTACATTTAAATAAAATACTCAAACAGTAATAAAAATCAAAAAATTAATTTAATTACAACAATAAAAATATCTTTAATACATGAGTTAATTTATTTTATGAATATATAAATATCATATAAACTTGTAAATTACTCCATAAATGCGTAGAACCAATTAAAAACCACTTGATTATAATAAAAAATGAAGTGGAAACGGGCAAATCAAGCAATTTTTTTATCCCCTTTTTAATATTTAAATTAATCAGCATTCACACCTCTTATAAACGTTGACTTTAGTGTACAGCATATAAAAACACGCAATAGTTTTCAGACATTCAAAACTTTCTTTCAATTCACTAGAAAATTTTACAAATGTTTTTTTATTTAAAAAACAAATATATATCATTTTAAGTGCTGCTAACATAAAATTACGTTAATAACAGTTTAATAATATATTCAAATATTATTCGTTTCAAGAAATATGAATATAATATATAATACACATTATAATCACTTTACCTTTAGCTTTTATAATTTTTATTATAAAAAATTTGAATTTGAAAGTACGGAAAAATTAACTATTGAAATAAATTCAAAAATAATGATTAGGAAAATTCAAACTGATTCATTGCCTTGCTGTATATATACGATACCAGTAATTTTAAACGGCCTTGACTTTAATTAGCTAAAGTGTGTAGAAAATAAACTATGAATTAAGCTCACGAAAATGGTTGACTAATATCTTATAAGCACTAATAAGGGTTTGTCATAGTTGTATAGTATAATTTGAATGCTTCATTTTTCCTATAAGATAAATGATTCACAGCATCGATTTTTTGTTTCATTCAAGAATTTAAATGCCGTCTGAAGCTAATTCAAAATTGAACAAGTAAGAACGTCGGGTGTATCCGATAGCGCAATGCTCGTTTAGAGTGTAAACCATGGTACAAAAGGAAATCAACTCTTGAAACCGGTTCAGTATTGAACAAGTTAACGGAGGATCTGAGAAAAATACTTGTCAAAATTCTTGCCCAATTTGTCAACGAAAATTATCGGTAATAATAATCTTGACCTTATATATAAAGCGGATTATCACGAGTATATATTCCAGTATTCATTTAATGCGGACAAACCCAAAATACTCTTTTCATTTTGTGAACGAGTATACAAAAAAAATCATTAATAAACTGAAATGCAAGCTAGTGTATTTAATTATAGAGCGCACTGTAGCCGCAGTTTTCATTCGTTTTGTTACCCTTTGCAACTTGCCACAAGCTTGAATGCTGTGTGGCAGGTTCAATCAACTCGCGGCTCGAATAAGCCAGGCTCCAACGGCCTTGCCTTGTCTAAAATACTCATTAACTTGCCTAAGCGGCTTGACGCGCCCCACGGATGATCTAATCGTCAAACACTTAACACTTAATATGAACAACAACTACAATAACAACAACAACAACGATGAGTTTTATAACGAAATGCGAGCGTTGATGATAAATCACAAACAAAGCTGCAACAACGCGAATTTTCAACGTAAGCATGTGGGATAGCTTGTTGGTCCGATCAAAATGAGATATAGTACTGAAGCATCTGCATAACATGTTTTATAATATATATAATGCAAAATATATAAAACATATATATATTATGTTTATAACAATTATTATTAGAGCTGCACTACTTCAACCTGCAAAATGTCATAAAATTAAATATTTATAAATTCATGAATATATTTATATACATATATGAAAAGGGAATGTGATTCTTCTCTCCCCGGATAAATACTACACAAATTTATTTTTAAATAACTATAATAATTATATTCCCAAAAATTAATTTTAAAAGCATGATAATATTATAATTTAAAATTATATCACCAAAATTTTCGAGCGATATTCCAAATAGGAAAACGAAATATTTTTTCTAATATGTATTTACTAAATATGAAAAAAAAATATAACGCTAACGATATTTATAAATTGTTAAGATATACTAGTTTATGTGCTCATGAAATATAAGAGCTCATATCATATCCTCATTCTTGATATTTGCATGAAATTATACCAACATTTTTAAGGAATATTCAAAAATATAATACTCCTAACAAAAGTTATACACTAGATGATCTGCACATGCTGAATGAGAAATCGAATATTATGATTTTCAATATTTGCATATTCAAATATTTGAAAGGAATATTTTAAAATTAAAATATAATATTTCTAACAAAAGATATATACTAGTTGATCTGCACATGATATATGTCCTGATTGTTACTGTATAACATTTGAAACAACAATTTTTAATATATAAAAATAAAATTAAAAACAAACAGGAATTAAATAATTATTAACTATTAGTATTGAAAAATTAAAAAAAAATAATACTCACTTATTTAGCGTTATAGACTGAGGTATAACGTAAAAAATATGCAAAAAAACGCTATGTTTTTGTTGTTGTTTTTTTCTCTTGTTGATTCGTAACGATAATCCACATAGAATGATTCCAAGGAATGCAAGCAGTAGAGCGAAGCTGGGGTGGGTGGGGGTTGCAGGAGAACACTTGTAGATAGAGCGAGAAAATCAGCGTGTGAGGGAAGGAGAGAGAGAGAGTGCAATAGTGCGCTCGATACAAAACTTGTGGTTACTTTTTAACTCTTTTTATAGCACATTTTCTTTTCTTTAATTACTTTTCTAGCTTTGTTGCTATTGTATTATTGAAAAACTTTTTATGCCTAGGCAAGCACTTCTTTTTTTTTGCTGTTTAGCACACTTGTTATTTATTTATTTTTGCTTTGATATTTTTCTTTTCTTTTTATATTTATTATTTTGCAGAGCCGTAGTCCGAAACGAACGCGCATTAAGATATAACAAAAAATAACAACTACAAAGTGAACTGGACGGAATGCTGTTGTTGTTGTTGCTGTTATTGTTGTTGTTGTTGTTGTTGTTATTGTTGTTGCCAGCTGGCGCGATCCGCTTGGTAACTGGCGACGCTGACGACGTTTCAAAAGTGACTGAAAAGCGCCGAGCAGCGGCAAGCGCAGCGAAGCTGCAAACGTGTCTTAAACGGCCCAAACCCAGGTAGAGCGAGAGAGCGAGAAAGAAAGAGAGAGGCAGAGGGTGTGTGTGAGCGCAAGCAGACACGGCCGAGAGCGTGCGATCGGACAAAGTAAAAGCTAAAAGAATATCAAGAAACTGGTTAGGCTGCTCGGACCGGCACAATTCTATTTGATTAACTTGGACCTGTCTGATAGCCCCCAAGGAGGCAGTCAGGCTCCAAGCACCAGGCAAGGTTAATAACATTGCAGCTAAGACAACAACAACAACAACAATAAGAAAATGCAGACGCTGCTGCAACTGTGCATACAAATTGTTTATGAAATGTGAGACAAACCCAATGCTAGCGCATGAATTAACTATAAATATAAATCTATCTGCTGACTTGGTTTTGGCTCTGATTCTGGTTCGGTTTCTTGGCTCCCCAGGGCGCACTATTATTCTCCTGCTCGGGGCGCAATGTAAACCAGTTTTGGCATTTTGCAATGCAGCTGTTATGCAAAGTACAAAGAAACCAAAATTTGAAACAAGAAAACATGAGTGCCCGACTACCGAATACCCTGCCATCAGTTCCAAGCGGCTCCAACTTCACTCAGACATGTGTATACTGAAGAAACTAAAGGCTATACAAATTTTTTTTTAAATTTATGGTATCCAAAACATTAAATATTTTTTATTCTGATATTTTGTACGTGACTGCAACCCGAAATAAATCTCATTCAGTTCACGGTTTAAACCAACTTTGGGTGCCACATAAAAAAATTTAGGTTCGAGCCTTGACTGCTTACATTTTGAAAATTTTAAAGAAAACTCTATTGAACTATATTTTAATGAAAATATATCGATATCTTAATTAGAGGCAAAATATTTTTTAGGCAATACTGTTAATAAAAGTCAAACTTTATCTAAGTTTTGCAATTGTATAAAAGGTTCATAGTCAGTTCAAAACTATTTGTAATTCCATTTAAAACATTTAGCCTTGCTTCTATATACAATATTAGAATCATATCACATTATGTGTCTATAGTTTTTATAGGTTCTATGAGAATGGACGAGTTGTGGTCGACATGTAATAAGCCTATGGCCAAGCCTCCAATCTTTATCTCTATATAGTTCCCATATATTAACTCGTTTGGTATTGCTGAACAAGAATATACATATATATTTTAAACGGTCACATTATACCCATTTTGCAAATGAGTGCAGGGTAACAGAAAGTGCGCCCAAAGTGCGACAAAATGGGCGGCATTTATGACGGAAATTAGCTAGTAAGCTCAAGGAGAAGCCGGAGGAGGAGTATAACCAAATTCCTGTTAGAAGGCTATGCGCGGCCGCCGTTTTGACCGCATTACTTGCCGTCTGCACTCGGAACAAATTTAAGCTAACGACAACTGGAAAGGCCGGTTGTAAAAATGGTAGTTACCTCAACTAAGCCAAGGCATTGCGGCTAATTGGCCAAGCATTGGCCATGGCAACTGGCAACAGGTAGTGGCCGTGTTATTTGCGGCAGGCGGCGCCGGCAACAAACCAACAAACAACAAACAAAACAAACAAGAAGTGTTAGAAAGTCAATTCACCCATAAAATCGTGTCAGGCTGAGATTAGACGCAATCAAAAATAATATTGAGTAAACGCTTGCAATATATTAAGTAGATATAATAAACCCAATGCTAATGGTGATGTGATAGGGCTTAAAAAACGAATAAAACATTTTTGTTATTTAAATAAAAGAAAACGCACTAAAATATGAACTTTAGCCTGGTCACACTGTGTAGCGGCAACAGCTGCTGAGCGTTTTTAGGCGTTGCCACCTTTTGGAATAGGGGAGAAACTTCCTAAAAAATAACAAAAGATAAAGCAAAAATTTTGCTTGATTTTTTTGTTAGTATTAATCATAAGCCATAAAAAAACATAAAATTTTGGCCCCAGAATAAGATGCCTTGCTGGTACTATGACAAAAAGGAGCTACGTGAGACACCCTCAATTCTGGATGGCATTACATATGAAACGGAGCGTCGCTACCGCAAGGAGGGCGCACGCTTCATCATGGAGTGCGGCACCAAAATGGGCCTCGGCCACAACACGATGGCCACCGGTGTCGTCTACTTTCATCGCTTCTACATGTTCCATTCGTTCAAGAGCTTTCCGCGCTACGTCACCGCCTGCTGTTGCCTGTTCCTCGCCGGCAAGGTGGAGGAGACGCCAAAGAAGTGTCGCGACATCATTAAAACGGCCCGCGGCATACTCAACGACAACTATTTCTACTCGTTCGGCGATGATCCCAAGGAGGAGGTAATGACACTGGAGCGCATATTGCTGCAGACGATCAAGTTTGATCTGCAGGTGGAGCATCCATACACGTTCCTGCTCAAGTACGCCAAATGCTTCAAGGGCGACCAGCAGAAGCTACAGAAAATGGTCCAAATGGCATGGAATTTCGTCAACGATTCGCTCAGCACCGTCGTCTGCCTGCAATGGGAGCCGGAGATCATTGCCGTTGCCCTTATCCATTTGGCCAGCAAGCTGAGCAAGTTCACGGTGCTCGACTGGCTGGGGCGACAGTCGCAGCATCAGCGATGGTGGGACATGTTCGTCTCGAACGTGACCATGGAGATACTCGAGGACATCTGCCACCAGGTGCTCGATCTGTATCAGTCAACGCAAAAGGAGGGCCAGGAGCCCAACAGTCCGCCCCAAAAGCCGCCCAGCCGTGCCGACAGTCCCACAACGAATGTCAAGCCGCTGCCGCTGCTCAACACAAGCGTTGACTGCCCACCGCCACCACCACAGTCCCAGACACAGGCCAGTGGCAATGGCGGGATCATTGGCGCCGAGCTGAACAACATACAGAGCATCAAATCGCTGGCCAGCGCTGTGCCCGTCGCTGTTGTCTCCATACCGCCGCCCAGCGATGGACTGACGCTGCCGCTGCCAGCGCCGAATGCAGTCGGTGGAGCGCCACTGCCGCCCAGCAATCTGAACAGTAATGCTGGCAACTATCACATGTACCATGCACCTCCGCCGCCACCGCCGCCCGTTGTGCCCATGCCGCCGTATGCGGCCAACGCCTGGACCCAGCAACCGCCGCCGCCCACACACTATGCGGCTGCGGCGCCGCCACCGCCGATGCCGCCAAACATGGGCCAGGGACCAGGGCCAGGCCCAGCTGGCGGTGGTCCACCCGGCTACTACAATGCCGGGCGCCAGCAGCAACAACAGCAGCAGCAACGCTACCAATAATAAAAATAAAACAGAAGCCTGAAACTTTTTGTAGAAAATAATTTGTCGAGTTCAAGTTAGAACATGAATAAAAAATTAATATTAATAAAGCGTAATTTTATTAAAAACAAAACATTATTCTCACCGTTGCGATTATTTTGAGGGGTTTCTCCGGGGAGTTGATGCTGAGCGGCGTCTTCGCTATGAAAATGTAAGAAGTGATTTTGTGTGAGAACGTTTACACGGGCGCCACTCAACATGTTTAACAGTCTGATTACAATTTAAGTTTAAATAATAATCGAGTATATTAGAATGTGTGGAATGCTCTTATCATTTGATCTGATTATAATCAGCTAGTTAATCATGTTTAAGGCGCCGCATAAGCGTCGTGTGTGTGCGCGAATTTACCTGACTACTTACAGTTTATTATGTTATCAGTATACAAGCTAAGCTATATATACGCTATACATATGTAAATATATATTATGATATATATATATATGTTTATTATATGTATGGTATGTTATGTTTTCATGTGTGTGTGTATATATTGTGATATACGTTAGCGGGGTGTGACATTTACACATAGCAAATGTCAAATTTTATATAAATATTGCAAATCGATTAACGGTTATTGTGATTATCGTTATAACACATACACATAAATACGCGCCTAACTTTTAACCCCCACAATCTCCTCTTTCGCAATAACAGCAGCTGCGTTACAATTATTGCTAGCGTTTATGCGTAGCTGCCAAAGCGAGAAATTTTCTCTTATTTCAATTTGTTGTGTGTAAACAGGCAGCATTGGCATTCAAATGCAATTTAAACATAATTTGGGACTGTTCCGGTTTCATATAAGCCTCAAAATTCATAATTTTAATCATACATCAAAATATACATACATAAATAATGTTAAATTATATAAGCTGATAACAATATATTCTGGAATACATTCGAACTATTTTAGTTGAACATAATTTCGAAACAAAGAACAACATTTTTTGAGAGTTACAATGGAAGCACAATAATGGCAGTATATATTTGAATATATTCGACTTTTTTGGTTGATTGTTTTAGTTGAACATAATTTTTGAAAAGGACTAGAACAAGAATACCAAACTCACTTAAAAGTGCATTTTAAAAAATTACAAAATTACCAAAATCCTGACAATCTATTTGCGCAACTTCAAAACATAACATAAATTTTGGAAACACATTCAACTTCATAATTTAAAAACAATATTTTGTTAAACTTATAAAACATGCTGTTATAATTAAAATAAAAAAACGCATTTTAGATTTTGTAAACTGAGTTAATTTAGTTTGAAACAAAGTTTTGTGTGTTATCAGTTTAAATATTTAAATAAATATTAATACATATATTAATGACATATCGTTGCTATGGAACAGCCCTATATAATTTGCAGCGCTGTATTTTGTGAATTTTAATTTGAAAATTAACAAAAGGCAGCTACGCATAAACATTTTATGTTGTATGTGTTGTGTGAGTGTGTGTGTGTGTGTGTGAATGTGTATAATTGTGTGTGTGTGGCGGCTTTTAACATTTGCGCGTTAATGTCAATTCACCACAAGCATAATACTGTGGTATCATTATAAATTCGGGCAGCGCAAGTCGCGTTGACGAGTTTGAAGTTGATGCCGCAGCCGAGGCAGATGTTGTTGCCGCTGCCGCTGGCTGTTGTTGCTGCTGTGCCTGCCTCACAATGTGTCCAATTTTGCCTGTAAGTAGATTTGGTTAAATATAAATTTTTTTTAGTGGGGTTGTTCGAGCTCACCCAGCACATTGACACGATGAAAGCGCGCATCCAATTGCCGCAGCACGTAGAGATCGCGATGGCGTTTCCAGACAGCCAGGATATCAGTTACCTTGACGGGCACCAGAGCTGCGTGGCCAGTGTTGGTCTGCAAACACAATTGCGTTTAATAAGGAATCATAAAATTGCATATATAATAGAAATATTTTGTTCTTTGCTAACCCGCTTGAATTGCACATTGAGCTGTTGTTGCTGTGGTTGCTGCTGAGTGATCAACTCGATCAGTTTCTTGAGCTTGCGATGGTTGCACTGCTGCTTGGAGACATGCAGCAGCAGCTGCTTTAGATTACCGTTAGCGGTGATCCGAGGCGATAACGGCGCCGCAAGCTGCTCAAAATAGGCATGCAACAGAGATGCATTGTAGGAAATGTGAAGTTTGTCCAGCGCCTGCACCAGATGCTCCTCACTCAGGTGCGCCGTGGACAGGCGCGCCACCAGCGGTTCAGTCGAAAAGCTTTGCTTGAGCAGCTGTTCCAATTAAATACAAACAAATACAAGCAAAACATTTACAACATGTGATGTGACAATAATCTTAATCAGAAGTGAATAATATAATAATATGTATTCGAAAGGGAACTGCGTAGAATATTTGTTACCAAATATTAAGTAATTCTTTTCTTTTTAAATGTACTTAAGTATATTATATATTTCTGATTTTACGTATCAAAATTCTTTACTTAATAAAAAGCTTATCGCACTAAAATATTATATTTAAATTAGAGAAATTTTATTATATATAATTTATATATAATTTTCACGTGAATTTTTGTATGAAAGTTTGCCAAGTTCTTTAAAACTAACAATATTGGAAATATAGAAAACGACTTCAGTATATAAGATAAACTTATAAAATATAACCTCCTTCAATTAACTAATACATAAAGAATGATAAATAAAGAATAAGGAAACCAATGTTAACAACTAAAAAAATATATTTTAAAACCTAATTGGTCTTACATTTTTGGCGTAAAAACCCCAAACTAATAACTAAATAATAATTGAATATTAATATAACATGAGACCTAATTATTACTTTGTAGTCGATTTATAACAAAAAAAAAATAGCAAAAACACAATATAGCTTAGGCAGTACTGTATTTTTTTATTTAATTTACTGTATTTTCTATAAAACAGAGTAAATCGGACTAGACATCAACATGATTTGATTTGATTTCTTCAACCACTGACTTTGTGTTTCACTTTAACATGATTGCTACAAATGTTTCAAAAAATAGATGAAATATTTAATTCATTAAAGTAAATTAATTAATGTTAATGCTTAACGTTATATATTTCAAAGTGGAGGCCTTCTAAAAAGGCTTTTTTGTTAAATATATGTTAATAAAAGTAAAATAATTAAATTTGTATTGCACTCACCTGCATGCCGCCAAAATTATTATCACACGAAATAAACCTTTGGTTGTAATGACCCATGTCGCCGGCCGCATTATGCCAGCTGAAGAGACCCCCAAATTCATCCAAATAGCCCGGCGAGCCGCTGCGACAGCGCGTCTGCTCGGCGCGTGTGTAGAGCGATAGGCTGCTGCCGCGTTCGCCGATGCGCCGCCGGCACTTGGCGCAGCTGCTCAGATCGAGCGCCTTGCCGATGGTGTTGGCTAGAAACTCCTTTTCCAGGCAGTCAAGGCAGGTCTCCTCGCCGCTGCCCAAATCAAATTTTGTCGAATTGCTGGCCATGGCCGCACTGGCAGCCACCATAGCCGCCGCTGCCACCAGCATGGGCGCCACATCCGCTTGCTGTTGCTGCTGCTGCTGCTGTTGCAGCTGTTGCTGCGAGGAGACAGCACGAAAATCGGTGCAGCTGTAGCAGCGTTCATCGAAGCTGGGCTGCGAGCGTCGCGACTTTGAGGAGGAGACGCTACTTTTCGAGGCGGACACCAGAGATGAGGAGTTGGAGAGTGTGCTCAGGCGCTTGGGCTTGGCGCCAGTCAGCTTTGAGTTGCACGCCTCCTCGGTTGCATGGATGTGCTCGCTGGGCACGCTTGTGCTGCGACTGAAGCTGCTGTAGGCCAAAGTGCTGGGTAGAGAGTGTGCGAGCGTGGTGGCATCTGCAGCGGTTGCATCGACAAAATCCTCATCATCCTTACTGTCGCCGCCGCAGAGCAGCTCATCCGCGTCCACATCCGAGCCGACATCCACATCGGCCTTGATCTGATCCAGATTGAGGCTAATGCGTGCAAATTTCTTGCTCAAACGCTGCAGTGCCTCCTGTGGCGGCGGTAGCGGCAGCGGCAGCTCCTCAATCGGCGAGCTGTACAGCTGGCGCGGCTGAGTGGGCGTGACCATATGCCGGCCACTCTGTAGCTGACTATAATCGCGCTGCATGAGCAGCAGATTCGCATGGCCGGCTGCAGCAGCTGTTGCTGCAGCTGCAGCTGCCGCTGCCTCTTGTGCGCTGGCCGCAAACTCCAGTTCCGATGATGGATCCGGCTCAAAGTCCATTTCAAGGAAATCGGTCTCATCATCGCGCACCAAACCAAAATCCAAATTGCGTCCGCCTCGCCCAGTGCTGGCATCCAGCGCGGCCATATCAAAGTCAGCGGCATCGCCCCGATACGCATAGACGCAATCATCCGAATTGAGCGATATCTCCTCGGCTTCCACGTCGTCCTCGTCATCGTCGTCGAGCAGTATGAGATCGTCGGCATAATAATTATCGCTGGCATAGCTCAGATTCTCAGTGGAGTTGTTCATCGAGGTGCGACTGGAGCTCAGGCCGCCAATGGCCGCATCGGTGGGCGAGAGTGCGGAGGCAGCGGCCAACTCGCAATTGAGCGCCGGCAGCGCAGTCAGCGCGTAGGCAGCGCCAATCCCAATGCCATTCAGCTGCAGCGAAAAATTGTATTATTACAAACATAACAAAACAAAAAACAATAAAAACAATGGGCAGGCAGAATGCGAGATAATAGAGAGAGAAAAAAAGTCACTTGCCTTATCACTGGTGTCTATGTCTGCGCACGCTGCAGCAGCAGCAGCAGCGCAGTCGCCGTCATCGTCGTCCGCTGCAGCGCCGTCGCTTGCGCCTCCTCCGCCCTCGTCCTCGATGTGTGCGACACAAGTGGGCGTAACAGCAACAGCGCCTATCGTTGTTGTTCCTGTTGTTGTTGTAGCTGTTGGTATTGGCATTGTTGTTGCTGCTGATGCTGTTGTTACTGTTGTTGTTGTTGTTGTTGCTGTGGCAGCTGCTGCTGCTGCTGCTGTTGTCTGTTTCTGTTTCGCTTTTGCCATGGTCCTTTGCAGTTTTGCTTGCTCCTCGCCATCGAGGCTGCCGTAACTTAGCGTCGTGTTGCACGCCACAAGATTGTTATTGTTATTCAGATTAAATCGCCACAAGCCATCGTGTTTTAACTTATTTATTTCAATTTTATCTTTGCCAAAACCAAAACGATAATCGCTATCGCTCATGTCTAACTTTTAAGCCTACACCTTAGAGATGGGCGATAGTTAAAATTGTACCCATCTCCAACAGTTACTAGTGCATTCAAAAGTACTCGCATGTAAAAAGTTGCAGTTGAAGTATTCAATGTTAATGTGCGCGGGAACTGAATATTTTATTGAATTTATCTGTTATAACTAAACTGTATACAAAATATATAATTTATTCAAGTTATACGAACTATAAAAACACAACAATAACTTGAACTTAAATTTAACAATTTAAAAACAACTTAAAAACTAATTAACTTATTTAAATTTTTTAAAAGGTTCAACATTTTTTATGGTATTCTACCGAATACTTCCACGCTGTACGTAAAAAATGTTTAAACTTAATTATTAGACAATAAATTATAATTACCGATATATGCAAGTTGAATTTCCACCATGATTTGAATTGAATGCAAAAACCAACGCTTGAAAGACCCCTTGATCTTTGATAATGTAGTTTTGTGTACGTTTCGCAGGCGCATTTTCGTACACAAAACGACCCAATAACTCCTTTTTGCTGTTATCCGGAGGCAGCCCCTGAAAAAAATTGTTTATCTTTATGAAAGATTTTTTCTGATAGAGCCACTAACTAAAGAAAGCATTATTAAAAATCAAATCAAAACTAGGATCTATGCCATCTATTTTTAATTTTTGATTTTTGTTTAGTATTAGTAGCGTGAAGAGCTTACGTAAACCTCAAAATCCTTGGGCGCATTATTCACGCAAGCGCTGGGCGTCATCTCCTTGGCCACATGCGTCAGGCTGATCTCCTCCACGGTTATAACCTTGGCCAAACGGAGGGAGACCGTTGCCTCGGCGCCGCGAAATCCAAAGCACGCTCCCGGCAATATGCTCGGCCGGAGCATGTTTATCGGCGGATTGGCGCTGAATTCCAAGCCCAGCAGTGTCTTGAAAATACTGGTTTCAGTAATCGGTTTGGCCAATGCGTGAATAATGCGTGCACCCAGCTCCTCGGATGCGTAGTTGATGCGACCCGGCGGCAACATCAGCACATTTGAAGCGGTTGCATCTGCCTGGACCCGGCATCCCCTGCAACCGGCATCCATGACTTGCTTCTTCAGATTATAAACATCATCCATAATGTTGGCCAGTTTCCGCTTGACCACCGTCTCCACGCAAGCGTTCAGTTCCCGCGAATCACAGCACGAGCCCTGGCCAACTGGCATGTTTCCATACGTCTGTCCGGCGCAGTCCACTTTTAGTGTTTGCTGTAAAGTAAAAAACGGAGACGTTAAAAAATATATTTATATACCTTGAAATACCCATGAAAATATCTTTTTTTTAAATCAAAATAAATGTAAAAAAATACACATTAAGTGAAACTATGGAATGCAGGTATACCAAGGTTTGTAAACATAGAAAAATTGGTTTTACTTGTTTGAAGTCTCCTGATTCTATGGTTTTTTCTAGTTTAATACATTTTCTTGGGCATATTTCATTTCAGAAAAGAACATTTTTAATTTATAAAAATAAGGAAATAAACATTTTATAAAAATTATAAGATTTTAACCATCATAATAATCATAATGTCAAAGAAAAAATTTAAACTTTAAGAAAGAAGAAAACAAGAGATTAAAAAAATTTTATGGGTATTTCACTGTTTGAAAATCTATCTTCGCTCGCCAAAAATAAAAAAAGAAATACCTACTCAAAAAGTAAACATAAATTCTTATATTCAAACGGGGGCTAAGAAAGAAGAAGAAGCAAAGAATTGCTTGTATCTGGCAACACTCAGCTCTGGAAATCTGTTAGTCAGGCACACGCGACTAGAGCGATCTTAATTGGTTTTGGAACACTTTCATTGGACATAAATACTTACCGATATACAGTTAACATCCTCCTGCAGCCGCGAGAGGCCTATAATACTCTTTCTGTTATTCCACATTAAATTATAGAAAAACAGAACAAGCAGTGAGAACGTAAAAATGTACGTGAAGCACAATCGCTTGCTGCACGAGCGTCGAGCTGTATCCATTATACTTATTAATAAAATGTTTCTTTAAATTACGTTAAAGAGATGTAATTTGAATAAAGTCTACTTTGATTTTAAAAATATAAACGATCAAAAGTCGTAAGCACTTTGTAAGTTAACAGAATTCATCGCCAAGCAAATCGATAGTTAACATTACTGTAACGTAGAAACGATTATCGATAGTTCGATACTTATGCGACATCGCCAACAAAAAACCAGTCAAACATTCGCGGAGTGTACACAAAAAAGGAAAGACTTTCTTTTCAGCCAGCTGCAGCAGTTGCAAGCACAACAACAAACGCTGGGGTTGTAAAGAAACAAAAAAAAAAAAAACGAATTATAACTACACTTCAACAAAATAAAATAAAAATTGTTTTTTAAAACTGTCTTATCTGTTGCTAGCAGCAACAAAAAATTACAAAATTGCTAAAAATTTGAGTGCGATTAGAAGGCGCATTTTGGCGCGTATGTGTGTGTGTGCGGGTGTATATAAAAAGTGCAATCGAAAAGACAATTAAAAAAATTGATTTTTAACCAGTGTCACGTGCCAATAACAACCAGCAACGGCAACAAAATGGTGCAAAAATTCCAATCGCCCGTGCGCGTCTACAAATATCCCTTTGAGCTCGTTATGAAGGTGTGTATCTTATTTGCAGTAGGCGTGTCGCATAGACCGACCGCCCCCGTCCCATGACTGTGCCTTTGTGCGTATGTGTGAGTGAGTGTGTGTGTGTGTTTGTGTGTATGTGCATGCGCCAGACCCATGCCTATCTTAACTCTTTTTTTAAACAAAAACAAAAAAATCTTACATGTTATTAATTAAGCACAGCTGTCGTTGTTTTTTCGCTGCATTCTCCTCAATCATTTTTCATCCAGCTGCTCCGCTTCTTCAGCCTGCATTTACCTTTCCTCTTAGCTGTCAGCTGCCGTCGCAGATAAATAAAACTAACCTTGGCGCTCTCAGTATCTCTCTCTCTCTCTCTCTCGCTCTCTGGCTCAATTGAATAACCCGCGTATGTAATTTCATGAATGGAACACCGCGTTTATAGCTTCATATTGTGTGAAAAGACTGAGAGAGGGAAAGAGAGGGTGGCGTATAAAGAAGACGGTCAGCTGCCCAGTTCGTGTTTTGCATTCCAGAACCGCCTCACACAGCGACAGGCAGGAAATAAGCGATTATGGGCCCATTGCATACAATTTACAGCAATCAACGAAATGAGAGACTACACTTGACAATAGAAAACGAAACAAACGGTAATCTTTGGATTGCCGAAGTTTGAATACCCTTGCAGCCATATGTACATACATTTGTATGTCGCTATAATAAATATAGTATAGTTGGTGATATATTGATTGCATTTCAAGTGCATAAAAACGGCTCTTATTACTAAACTTCGTTCGGATATTGTGTAAAACCAAAAAGTTGACCATCGAAAAATTAATTTTCTACCGGCTTTTCCTATAAATGCTTCCTGCAGAAAAACTCGAACCTATGCAACATTTCAACATTTCATGGCGATATCTTTATACCTCAGATTAGACTAGAACAAACAGACAGACAGAAGGACAGTCAGATACGGCTTTATCGATTCGGCTGTTGACACTAACCAAGAATAAATACTATACTTTAACGCTCTAGGGTAAGGGCAAGACAATAAGCAAAGTGACAATTTTTCCTAATGCTGAAAATGTAATATTCTTATTGGCATATGGTAAATATCAAATGTACTAAAAACCTATTTTGAAATATTTAGCGTATATAGAATTATTGTAAGGCAACTTTTAACTTTACTCATAATAATGAATGTATCAAGGTTTTGTGCTAAATTTGTGAACTTTGTTAATCATAGTTATTAAAAAATAAATATACAATGTGTCTGATATAAATAGAAGTTATATTATGTAAAATATAATATTAAAAAAAAGTCTTGAAAAAAATATTATGTAGTTTGAAACTTTATTTTTTTATTTTTGGCATAGGTATAAAAAAGTTGACCAAAAAAATATATTAAAATAGTCACAATTATGCTTAGTAATAGGAAAAATTTAGAGATTCAATTTTATTGAAAAAGAAACCTACACGCCTAGAATTTACTGTTGAGTTTTTAAAAATTTATTAATTCCAAAATTTTTTTAATTTTAAAACTATATTAAATTTAATTGAAATTAATTTAATGTTGATATACTGTTAAAAGACAAACAAACTGTGTATATCTTCAGTTTTTATCTGTAGCAACAACTTAATTTGTACAATACGTTACACATTATGTGAAAATAAATGTAATACCCTTAGCCAGGGTATTTATCAGCTGATAACATTACGATGGATGACTTGGAATCATATCAGCACTATTACCTAATTGGCTTTATGTGTGCGATAAAGGGCTGCGCAACATTTTAGTTTTGTCTATGCAAATACAACGCAATAAGCTGTGAACTTAATTAAAATTCGCATTTTTTATTATGTGACAGACAATCAAATTTATTATCAGTTTGCATTAAGTGGTTTGCATTTGATGTTGGGTGCAACAGAGGCCAACAAGCAAATGTCATTGACACTAGAATAAAACAAAAACAACAAAAAATCCCTCAGACAAATTGCGAACTCATTGCGCACTTCTGTTACCTGCAGTAAGACAACTAATTGGCTTAACAGTAAAAATAATCGCTTTATAGTATATAATATAGTACACCAGGCGAAATGGTCACGTTTCTGACGCGCACGTTGCCACATTGGACTACAGATCCGCACAGACTTGAAAGTGTATATAGATTATAGAGAGAGAGAATTTAGAATTATTGTCATTAAAATAAATTAAATACAGACTGACTAAATTATTGCCAGAAAGATAATAATATATTGAACTTTGACAGACTTCTGAATGGGGAGAACGTTCGTGACGGAAATTATACGATATGCGTATAATAATAATAACAAAAAATAAATAACATTTTTATTTATAATTAATATTTGGAAAGTGAGCTCTTATCAAAAGATCTTGTAATAGTGTAGGAAATTAAAAATTTCCCATTAATATAAATTATTAACAGCTATTTTACATTAAAGTTTTAAGTTTTAATATAAAAATAAAGAAAGAAAATTTAAAATGTTTTTTAATATTTGAGTTATACAATTATTAATATTAGTATAATAGAATAATTGTTGTCAGGTTCAGGTTGAAAATGCTCTTGAAATTTAAAAGTTTAGTTTTGAAACTGGTAAAAATTCACTTTGTGTGTTTAAAACTTGAGCATATATTTTCAATCATATAATGCTCACTTGTTACTTTATATTAAAAATCATGTATTAATATTTGATAATAAATGTAATTGTTGCAAGTTTTATTTACCAGACATGTCCTAAATGTCACCTATTTTTATCCACGCCAAATAGACAGTATGGAAATTGTGAGTGTTTTCCTTTTTTTTTCCTGTATTGACGTAACAGCTACGGGGTAAATGCAATACTCAAGGCCATAAATTTCCATTTGGCATAAGCATCAAGCCGTCATCATGACAGCCAGAAGTGTTATTACGCATACGCCACTTGGGCCAGCTGAATATTTGCAGACTTTTTATATATTATTAAGGGGCGCCAAGTAACGCCGTAAACAAATCGGTTAGTTGGCAAATATAAAAACATTTTAATGGCCAATTAGAATTTTATATGACTATGCGCTAGGGCGAACTTGGCCAACTGGAACAGCATTTACAACAAACAGCGTGCAATATTCCAAAGTGTATAAATCGGTTGTATCTGCTGACGGATATAAATCGTTGGTACAGCTCAGCTCAGCTCAGCTTATGTGGCTTTTCACACGTTCTGGCTGCTGAATAATTGAGCGTTCAACAGGGAAAATATTGAGGTGCACGACAACAAGTTGTACTATTCTTTAGTTTTTCCCAGCCAACTGACAGCACGTGCCCTGGCACTTCTTCAGCATGCCTTGAACTTTTTAAATATTTATGCAGCCGACTTAATTATCGTTTGCCGTGCGAACCTCGAAAATGTCAGCAGGTTCCGTGTCCTTGTTCGTGCAACCAAACGTTGTAAGCATTAACAATTTTTTGAAATTTAAATAATGTAAAAGCAATTGTAAATTCCGTGTTGTGCGGAGAAGCGTTGTTAATAATTCAGAGCCGCCTCCTCGACTATTTATATTTGCCGATAAATTGTAGTTACATTTGTTTGGAATATTTTGACGTATTTATTTGTTTACGCCCCTTGTACAGATAATCAGCCTCGAATGCAGCAATAATCATAAATATTTAAAAATTGTTTAGCCTAACACACGCTGGCAAAATCTATAAATGATTTGTGCAATATATATATATATATATATATATATATATACAAAGGTATTTACCTTTAGGAGAATTTTGGCACCTCTTATTTGTAGCTAAGCAAAAATAGCAATTAAATTTAAACGAAAATAAAGTAAAATATCTCTTGATAATTCAATTCATATATTAAACAAAATATGTTTTATTATTTGATTTATGTTTACGAAAATATTTTAATTTACAGTTTTATTTTTTAAGAATGAAATCTAAGATAACAAATAAAACACTGTATATATCACAAAATATAGACTGCTTAAAAATGTTTGACCTACAGTTAAATATAGTATTATTTCAATCATTTGTTATATATATTTAAAATTTTTACTAAGTTTATTCTTGGTACTCATTTATTATCAGGTTTAAATTATTTTAAGTAGTTGTGCGTAAATTAAAAATAAAAGTGTCTTAATTTGTTGCAAACTGAAGATAAATTGATTAATAGTTATATTTTTAACACGATTCGTTTACATAAACTACTTATGCTAATCATTTGTATGTGTAAAGTTAAAGTGACTAATTTCGCTGTAAAGCACTTAAAAAAACAAAAAATAATTTTAAAAGCAGTAGCTGCTTTTTGTTTTGTATCCACAGGCTAAATAAACAGGCAGCTGTTTTATAGCTTGGCAAACATTTTGCAAATATTTGGCGTTGCTGGTGCGACATACAATCATATACATATATATACATATGGTTATCTGTATAGCCTGTGTGGCCCTCGGCCAAGTTCATTTACATGTCTGTAAATTGGCCAATATTCAAGGTCAAAGCCATTGGCAGCCAGCCGATATATCCCAGCTGCAATAAATCCAACCCATTTTCATCAACAACATTTTGTCATAATTTTAGGCCTACGAGCGTCGCTTTCCCACATGCCCCCAAATGCCCATTGTGCTGGACTGCGAGATCGTCACGGATGAGTGCCTGGAAAATGGGGCCAAGAGGAATACAAGTCGTCGCTGCAAATTGGCCGTCGATGCGCCATATATCTTCAAGAAACTGATTGGAGTCGATTTTGTGTACTTTCTGCAGCACAACTTTTTGGACATGTCAAATCGCACGCTGAGCATCGAGGCGGTCAACGAGAGTTTCTCGTCCCGAATTGAGATCTTTGAGCGCTGCCGCTATTATGCGCATCCGGATAATCCGGAGTGGACCTGTTTCGATCAGACCGCAACGCTCGATATTAAGAACTTTTTTGGCTTTGAGCATTCCATGGAGAAAATGGGCATGAAACAGTATACGCAAACGACGCTGAAGGGCAAGGAGATCATTGAGTTTTTTATTAAGCAGCTTGAGGAGGAGGGTGTTACGCATGTGGAGCGCTGGGTGCCGCCTCTGGATGCGCCCAAATCGCCAACGACAGAACATACGCATCATGATATATTGCTGGATGGTGATTTTATAGCACGAAATTTGGGCCAGTTGTCGCCCATGCAGGAGTCCAAGCTGCTGGAGCTGCGAAAAATGCTCGATGGTGTCGATGATCTGGAGCGTATGCCCAGTTATCAGACCATCTTGCGTTTCTTGTCAGCACGCGACTGGCATGTTAGCCAGGCCTTCGCCATGCTCTGTGATTCGCTCAAATGGCGCCGGGAGCATCGCATCGATTCACTGCTCGAGGAGTACAGTAAACCATCCGTTGTCGTCGAGCATTTCCCTGGCGGCTGGCATCACCATGACAAGGACGGTCGCCCAATTTTCTTATTGCGTCTGGGGCACATGGATGTTAAGGGCTTGCTGAAGTCCCTGGGCATGGAAGGCTTACTCCGATTGGTCAGTTATTAATTAAATTGTATTTTCAATTTTTTTCTATCGTTACTCATATTTATTTGTTAACAGGCTCTGCACATTTGCGAGGAGGGCATACAGAAGATAAATGAATCGGCCGAGCGTCTGGATAAGCCCGTTCTGAACTGGTCGCTCTTGGTTGATCTGGAGGGTTTGTCCATGCGTCATTTATGGCGTCCCGGCATCAAGGCTTTGCTCTACATCACCGAAACCGTGGAGCGCAATTACCCGGAGACAATGGGCCGCGTTTTGGTGGTGCGTGCTCCGCGCGTATTTCCAATTGCCTGGACTATTGTTAGCGCTTTCATTGGTGAGTTGGTTATGCGCCATGATTTGGCTATAATTTCAATTCGATTTGCTGCCCAACTCTTTGCAGACGAACATACACGCTCCAAGTTTTTGTTTTATGGTCCAGACTGTGAGCACATGAAGGATGGACTCGCTCAGTATATTGATGAGGAAATTGTACCCGATTTTCTGGGCGGACCATGCAAGGTAAACTTTCAAGTTAATATTGGTCAACAAAAAAATTGTCTGTAAACTTGGTTAACAACAATTAACTATCAACAACTATATTTGTATATAGACTTACATGATAATATTTTATTGGTATTTATATTGTAACTTTGTTTATCCAATACCCTTGAACTTTACGACGCTGTTTTTAGACGCATTTAACGCATGTGGAACAAGTCAATAAAAAATATCTAACGCATTGTTATTTAGCTGAATGCGATTGTGTAAGCCGCTTCTAAACTCTCCTATTCCAAATCACGTTGCTCCACTCATATAATAGAGAGTGCCGTTTATTATCCTTACGTTCATTTACTTATTCTTTTCATATTGTTTTTTTTTGTTTTGTTTTTCTGTCCTTTGCCTTTGTGTTGCAAACGATGTCAAGTCCATATACATATACGCGTTTTGTTGCTGTTCTGCGTATTCTTTTATAGTGCCCAGCGTCCGTGTGGTCCTTGTATTGTAAACACACACACATACACTACTTTTACAAAAAAAAAAAAAACACAACCAACAAAACAAAAGAAAGCTTAGCAAAACATACACCAAAAAATTATTGATTGTCATTAAATGTTGCGAACCTTTTTTTTCTATAACAGACCATGATACACGAGGGCGGCCTTGTGCCGAAGACACTGTATAAAATGAATTCACTGGAGGATCATGATGATGAGACGCCAGTTGCCTCACGAGCAGCTTCCTCCTCGATCGTTGAGGGCAAGCGCTTGTCGGCCGCCCATCAGCACGATCATAGGAATCTCTACAAGACCGTTGAGCTGAAGGCGGGCTTCACACACGAGCTGCTCATACGCAATATGGATCCGAAAAGTGTGCTCACCTGGGACTTTGATGTGTTGCGCAATGACTTACACTTTACATTGTATCGCGTCACCGACGAACTGCCCGAAAAGAATGGTGGGTAAAAATCGATATGGGCAGTTAGGCATCTAAACTAAATAATTGAATTCTTTTACAGACGCGGCTGTTTCATACTTTGATCTGCAGGACTTTGTAGAGGGCGTTAACTATTTTAGGGAGGAGCCAACGCTTATCTGCCGGCACAAGGAGAGTGTGCAGGGCTCGCATGTGATGCATCATAATGACAGCTACATAATGCACTGGTTCAGTCCGTCGGGTGCACAATTGAATCTATTTTACGAAGTGCTCAGTTCGGTTAACTACAAAGGCTCAATGACTAGCCTCCAATCAGCATTCTCATCAAACTCATCGGCGGCCAGCTCCTGTCAGAGTCGATGATATGAGCAGAATGGGCAGCGCGGCGTTGAAATGCAGGCCACAACGTCGCCCTGTACCCGGGGCGTAAATGCGGATCAGGTTGACTTGGAGCTGCTTTCGGGCACACTGATGGAAAAGAGTTTAAATCTGTTCGATACGCCAGATATATTTTTTTAGGGCCACCAAATTTGCAATCTCTTGTTTAGTTTAGTTTAGTTCGATTTTAATTGTATTTTTGTTCTTAGCACAATTTTGCCGTTTTTTAAATAATTTTTATTTCATAAATTTATTCCTGTATTTAATATATATATTTGTAACAACGTTAAGCCAAAAATGAAATTTGTGAATTAGGACTTTTACTTATATACGGTTGTATAAGAAAATTATAACATCACGTACTTTTTCCATTCATTTGAAAGCGTCAATTAGTCCATTTTAGCTAGTATATTGTAGCAGCTTATACACATAAATGCAAACATATAACACAAAAGTTAAGCAACGTAATATTTGTAGTGCCGCTAATTTTATATGGCTTTTTATAAGAGTAGTAAAAGCGTATAACAAAATAATGTCAGACATTTTATGCGCATTTGACTCTAGAAAACAATGAGATTTACGAATCTATTATCTAATCAATGACTACATGTTACCTAATTAGTTTAAATCGGGGTCGAAAACTCAATATAAAAAAATCATACCTTTTAGCCTATTGATTTAAAATACATACAAAAATTGAAAAAATAAAACATAGCATAAGTACGATATCAATAAAATTCCGTTTAGACTACAACAAATATGCTGCAAAAAATTTAAAAATAATAGCGTTAAATATTTAAAGTTAAGCGCATGATAATGATAATCAATAATTTAAAAAAGTAGAATTTTATTTAAAAATAGCCAAGCAAATGTCGTGCATGTTACCTAATTGTGTAAGTTGAAATAAAATTGCAAATACATGTGTATGTCAATCTTATTTTGTGCAATTATATGTTATTTTTATAAACAAATTACATCATTTTATAAGAGCTACATAGCAATGAAATTGTGTCGGGGTATAAATGTTGTGCTATATTCAATTTTCTAATTCCGACGAAACGCAGATATTTAAAAGTACGCGCTGTTTTGGTCAGTGTGACCGTCGCGCTGTGCCGCGCCTGCACGCTATACAACACTGTGCCTAACAGCTGGGGGTCAGGTGGCTTTTATGTGGCTTAAAATAGAAATTTAACAA
This sequence comes from Drosophila micromelanica, assembly GCA_004143825.1. Taxonomy (NCBI): domain Eukaryota; kingdom Metazoa; phylum Arthropoda; class Insecta; order Diptera; family Drosophilidae; genus Drosophila; species Drosophila micromelanica. The sequence goes on along the minus strand of SCDY01000757.1, from coordinate 5,098 downwards.
AACTAAACAGATAAAAAAATTGGCTAAATCAATTTACCGTACATATAGTTGTATATGTAAAAGATTGGCCAACACAAATGAGTTATCATGCAGCTTATCAGTAACGGCTGAGTGAACAATCTGCGCCTGGCCTACGCGACGTCAATAACGATTATTCGTCGCTAACGGAAACTGCTATTTCGGTTTAATGGTCGTAAAAATAAACAAAAACAACAAAAAGCGGATAAGCAACTGCGCTTAACTATACTTAATAGCGTAGCATTGTTAAATTTTAAAACAGTTGAATCGTATCGCTGGCCGTTAACACATCAAACCAACAGGCACAGCTACAAACATGGTTGCATTTCAAGTTACCAAGTGAGTAAATTGCACCTGTTAAGTGCTTCCAGTTGTTGCATCCACAATGTCCAATGAGGAGGGCGAAAGTGTTGAGCCCGTAAATCATTATGGCGATATACTAAAATCCTTGGTTGATTATTACAGTGGCAAAGAGAATGTGGAGCCAAAGAATATTTACGAGGACAAGAAGATATTCCCCAACTTCCGCAGTGGACCGCTGGAAGAGTATCGGGAAAAGGCGAGTTTCTGCTACAAACGCATGAATGTTCTTTTGGAGGGCGAGGAGCACATACGTCTAAAGGTAAAGTACTCCTAATTGCAGTTGGAAATATCGCACTCAACTGTTGATAAATGTAATGCATCTATATGTGTATAATTAATATGGCGGTAGTACAAGGTTCAATGTGCAAAGAGCTCACTTCAATCATGTTAATTTGAAGTGATACAAAGCTTGATTACGCGTTAATTTCTTTTTTGATTATTATTTATTTTGTTTTATTGCAAAAGAATTTCTCTAATTGCAACCATAATTAAATTCTACTTATCTTTACTGATTAATAAATTGATTTGTGATCACCATTTATAGTCTTCCAGCCGTTTGGAAGGGTAGGAAGAGTTAATGAAAACTGCTCTCGTTCTGTTCTTACCACTTGTAAGGATCTCTGTTTTATTTAGTTTAAAACGTGCCTCTGCTCGATTAAAATTATTATTTAACGGCAAAGCTAAAAAGATGGCGATTTTGGTTAACAAAAGCCCGACTAAGGAATACCATGCACTGAAGATATTAAAAATACTTATTATAATTTATATTGTATTATCCTGCAAAAATCATATACACGGATATAAAATGAAAATTAAACTTTTAAAGTTAATTAATTAGTTTTAAAAAACGTATGGTATATAGGAACTTAAAAAAGCTAATCTCGGCTCTTTTAGTCTATTGACCTAGCTAGTGATTATTTTTTAATCCATTTTATTGGGTTTATATAAATAGAATATATATTTCTATTTTAATTTTATATTTATAGTGTATCACAAATGAATTTAGAAAATAGTTTTACCCTATTAAAAATGATTATTTAGTTGAGCTTCGCTGTATAATACTTTTCATTGAACTGATTAGAAGTTTGCTTATCAGAAAGTGTTCAATTGCTCAAATACTTGGCATAACCGTTGGGTTGGGTCATCTTATCTGAGTGATAACTAATCAAAGCTTACCTTAAAAAAAACACAGCACAAAGTGTGGCAATGGATGGAACAACATCCTGACTACCAGCGTGAGCCGGAAGCGCCGAGTCTGGAGCGTACCAGGGAGCTGGCCAACAAGCGTCATCATTTGCTCTGGGAGCAAAAGTTCTTCGATGTTAATGAGGTTGGTTAACTGCTCCACTTCAAATTCCAATTATCTATTATTGTTTTGAGTTTTAACCCTTTTATTTTGATTTTTTTTAGTATCTAACTTCGCCGCATTTGCTGTTGGCCTTTGGTCAAGCAATTTTCAGCTACGACTTCAGCTTCTCCGTCAAGTTCTCGCTATCAAATGGCATGTTCCCCAGCACCTTAGTATCCAATGGCACCGGACGGCTGGGCAAGTATGTGGCCAAGATAGCCGACGATCGCATATTGGGCGCCTACGCGCTAACCGAGATCTCTCATGGAACGAACGCAAATGGTACGAATAAATACACACATCTAATACATTTTTATTAATTTGCTTTGTTTTCTGTTATCAAACAGGCATGCGGACACGCGCTACGTATGATGTGAAAACGCAGGAGTTTATCATAAACACGCCAGACTTTGAGGCGGCCAAGTGCTGGGTGGGTAATCTGGGCAAGACCTGCACCCACGCGATTGTCTACGCGCAGCTATATGTGCCGGATGACAAGCATCAGGGCCTGAATGCATTCCTTGTGCCCATCCGCGATGAGCGTACGCTGCTGCCGTTCCCTGGCGTAACCGTTGGTGATTTGGGCGAGAAAATTGGCCTCAATGGCATTGACAATGGGTGCGTACAAATCAAAGATCTTTGCGACAGGTTTCGGCTATTCTCAAAGCTTTAAAATACACATTTTATAATATGTAGTTAATTATAGTTTTATACTCTTCTTGCCCATTTGCATATACCTTATACTATTCTAACTGTTATTGCAGATTTGTAATGTTTAATCAATATCGCATACCCAAGGCGAACTTGCTGTCCAAGACCGGCGACATCGACGCGCAGGGCAATTACAGCAGCCCCATTAAGGATAAGCGCAAGCGCCTGGGTGCCTCATTAGGCGCCCTGTCCACGGGACGTGTCAACATCACGGCCATTACATATGTGGCGTTGAGCAAGGCTATTTGCATCGCCACACGATATTCGGCCAGCCGGCGGCAGTTCGGACCCACCGATAGTAATGAGGAATGGCCTGTGATTGAGTATCAGTCGCAGCAGTATAGGCTGATGCCGCATCTGGCCACGACAATAGCGTTGCGCGTGGCGACGCTGTGGATTGGCAAGGCCAATGTGGACATGACAATTAGGGGCATGATGGGCGAGGACACATCCAAGGAGGGCATGGAAATACATGCAATCTCGTCGGCACTGAAGCCATGCGCCACCTGGGCGGCCCGCGATGGCATCCAGGAGTGCCGTGAGGCCTGTGGTGGTCACGGATATCTCCGGGCATCCGGCTTGGGGGATCTGCGTAACGACAATGATGCCAATTGCACATATGAGGGTGAAAATAATACACTCATCCAGCAGGCATCAAATTGGCTAATTAGCTTGCGTCGCAGCAATGCCAACTTTTCGGACGTGTCCCCATTGCAGACAGCCGCGTTCCTGAGTGATATGAATGTGATCTTGCAGACCCAGGCCAAGGAGCGTAACGCAGTTCAGGCTCTAGACGTGCACAGTGCGTGATTATTCATAATGCTTACTAGATAGATTTTCTAAATCGCCTTTTTATTTTGCAGATTTACTGAAGGCTCTCAATTGGCTAACAGCATGGCAGCTGGATGTAACTGTTAAGCGTTTCCAGGAGTTGCAATTGGCGGGAAAGAATGCATTTGAGACCCGTAACAACGTTCAAGTTTTTGCCGCTCAGAAACTGTCGATTATCTACGCAGAGGTGCGAATTATTATGTGAAATTAAACTAGATCGACTGTGCAACTAACAGATTTTATTTATCATTTATACAGCGCACCATCTACTATGTATTTTACCAGTTTGTGAACAGTCTGCCCGTCTCTGCCGAGCAGCAGGTGCTGCTGAAGGTGCTGTCTTTCTATGGCGCTAATTTGGTCACCAAATACTCTGCCCTGTTCTATCAAGGTGGCTATTTCCAGAATAGTACGCACATTGAACTGTACCAGCAGGGCATATTGGAGCTGCTGCCTGTGCTGAAGAACGAAGCAATTGCTTTGGTTGATGCAATTGCTCCCACGGACTTTATACTGAACTCACCGCTGGGCATGAGCGATGGCAATGTATGTAGACAATGTGTTTTATGCTCGTTCACTAAATGAAAAGAGTATATTGAGTTTGTGCAAAGTGCGTTTTTACGTCCTTTGAATATCGCAAAAAACTGTATTCATCTTGGGGCGGGTAAGCCGAAAAAAATTCATAATTGTAAAGCAAGAATCGTAAAATTTCAGATGACTTTCAAGATAACAAATTTGGAAGCATTTGTAAAAAATAACAATCGCAATTAAGTCGTAATACTGTAATACTGCCGTAATACTGTGAACGAGTATTTCGCGGTCGGCTACACCCGACTGCAACATTCTTATATATTTGTTTTTAAATTTTATTGTACTGACATTATCTTCTGTTCTCGACAGGTCTATCAGCATTTGCAGCGCACCATTGTGTCCACGCCAGGTGTCTATGAGCGTCCAGATTGGTGGCGTGATGTCACCTACAAGAATTATTTACAGCGCGCCAAGTTGTAAATATGACAAGCACATAAAGGAAAACCAAAAACAAAAAACAAGTCTTAAATTCTCTCATTCTCTTAATTGAGTGCCTTTACAATTCGTTCATTATAATTGTTAAAAAAAAGATCAGAACTGTTTGAGTAGCCCTGTACATTAAAGCTTTTAAACAGCTTCCAAATAATTCGTGATATCCTTACTTACTTACATGTGCAATAGTGCTGATCACAGATCACACTTTTATACAAATAGCTTTGGTAAGAACATTTCGCAATAAAATGAAATTTTTATTAAAACTTTGATTTTGTTTTTTATAAAGAAGTAGGAGTAGTAGAAGTTATAGGCGTTCTGCGTCAGTTTTTTTTTCAAGAGCGAGACAGCGGTTGGTCTTTATCTGAAATAACACATTTAGAAGTGAATATTAATAAATGTCAACCGATACAGGGTACAAATTAAAAGATATATATATTGTTTTAAATGTGCATTAATATCAGCCTTCTTTAATAACAATGATAATGTTGGGCGTCACTATTGTGTTTCTTTATATAAAAAACAAATTCATGACATTACCGCAGATATAATAACGATAAATAAGAAAACATTAATTTTTGTGGGAGTTGAGTTTCCAACCTGCATTAAAATATTTGAAGCTAATAATCCCCAAATAAGTATAAATGTTTTGGGATTGGATGATGATGATTCTACAATAATCGGGTCTTACTATTTTACTAATAATAAAACAAGTGAGAAGGCTCTAGTCGGGGCCGCCCGACTAGGAGATATCCTGAACCCTGCGATCTGGTTCTATAAACATTTCAGCTCGTTTACACATAC
>SCDY01000756.1:0-46757 GCA_004143825.1 Drosophila micromelanica | reverse complement strand
ACAATCAATTAAAAATGTAAATTTGGAATTCTAAATTTTGAAAAAAAAATTTTTTTGAAAATTCATAAGGGGGGTACATGCTTTTTTTCAAAAATTTAAAAAAAAAATTATTTTCAATAATGTATATATTTTAAATGTAGAATTCAAATATATGAAAAATCGTGATCAAAATGCCATCAAACATGAAAATCGAAATGTAGAAAAAAAGAGAAATGACATAAATTTCAATTGAAATTGTAAAGCTAAAGAAACTTTTCTTTACATAGTAAAATAATAAATTAAGCGATAATATATTATTCTTAAAGATAAATTCATAAGAGCCTTCAACTGTCTTACCGTATTGAAAAGTCTGCCAATTTTCGACAATTGGCCACAAACATTTTGCGCAGTTCCGATTCCCGCTCTACACTAAGACGCTCGCCCTGCAGTGTCAGGCTCAATCTGAGCATGACATGCACCTCCTCCATGAGATCATAGAAGTTCGAGCTGCTTGCGCTGCGATACGATTCGGCAATGCCTTCGAGATCCTCAATGACGTTCTCTACACGGGGCACCTCCAGATTGTAGAGCGTCCACTCGTTCACCACCGAGGACTGGGCGGCGCTGCTGCTGCTCCTCAGCAAGCTGCTGTGCTTGGCCTTTGCTTCGGCCAGAAATCTGGCTGCAATGTTCCGCTTGACAGCCACCACAGCGACCTCGCCGGTGCTGCGACGCTTGTGCTGCTCGAGCGCCGCATTTGTGATCAGCACCAGCTGTTCCCGGTTAACGCAGACGAACTGCACGTGCATAAAGGCGGCCAGGCCGATGACGGCAATGGCTGAGCTGACGTCCGGCGAGGACTCTTCGGGGAACAGCGCACCAATGCTCGGATACTCGAAGCGATTGTGAAACAGCTTGTGGCCAACGCGTGAGGTATGCGTCTCCACCGACTCCGAGGTGACGGCATAGACGACATAGTCATTCAAATGCACCTGCAGCACGGGCGCCGTAAAACTGTAACTGGCCACCGGTTTCTCGTTCTCGCTGTACCACTTGCCCTGGGCGCAGAACTGATACAGATAGCCGTCCACACTGCTGGCCACCAGCAGTGCATGGCCAACGCAGCGCAGATGCTGCGAGGATTTGAGCGTGCGTCGATTGGCATGCTTGAAAGTGGTCACGGCACTGGGCACCTGCTGGTTGCCCATGTCATACTCATCATCCTCCTCCAGCTGCTGTTCGCTGCTGCGCTGGTAAATGGCCCTCAGATCCATGCAGCGCAATATATCCAAGACGCGCGACTGCGGCTCCGAGGTCTTCATGCATATCTGCAGCAGTTTACGGATGTCATACTGCACGGATGCGTCCTCGGTTAAACTGCTGCCGCCAGGACCAATGCCTCGAACATTCATAGCCTTGGCCTCGTTGATTAGCTTAATTTTGATGTCTGCGGCCCGCTGTGGCGTTATGATAATCTCTTGTGTGCTATCTTCCTGGTTGCCGCTGCGACTACTGCCATTCTCGCACTGATCCCACTGAGAACGCAGCTCGGGTTCAAATTCACGTCCATAGGCGGTGTTCACCAGTCGGGCCACATTGAAATCCAGCGGCGTGCGTCCAGCTAATCCCGCACCATTTGCCAATGCGGGCTTGGCGCTGCTTGAGGATTGCAGGGAGTCGCTCTCGCAGCTCTGCTGGCTGTGGGTGCTGCTGACTGCCGCGGCGCTCGCCTTGCTGCCCAAGCTAAGGGACTCGGACAGGGGCTCATCGCCAGCATAATCGTTGTCTAAGCAGCTGAGCTCGTGAGCAGCCGTTGCCGCTGTGGTGGCCTTGTTGGCCAGCGCATCCACCACCTTGAAGGCGACACAGTACCGATGACTTAGACAGGCGATGACATTCTCGGCCAGGCACAGGCGCAGCGGCACAAAATTCAGTTGCACAAAGAACTTAAAGGGCAGAAAATCGATGAACGAGAATCTCGGCTGGGTGTTCTCATGCACGCACTGCGTGTACTCATACAGATAGATGCGATCCCTGCTGCTCACTATGATGTTGCCCGACGTCTGGCAGCATTGCACCAGCTCCGGGGGACTGCGCAGTGGCAGCTCAATCACATCAATGCTCTCAACCAGCGGCGTCTTGGGCGTCGTCATTGAGGCGATGCGTATTGTGATCGGCAGCTCGTTGAGCTTGGCATCGGGAAACTTCCAAAAGTTGGCATAAATGCGCACAAACATCTTGGTGTCATCCTCGGTGCAAACCGTGTTGCTGTTGCTGCTCGAAGTGCAGCTGATGCTGGTGCTATTCGAGTGCACCGGACTGCCAGCCTGTTCCTTCTCGAGGGTCAGCAAGTATTTACCTGCATGGAAGAAGATGAATATTATTAGCAAATAATTCTTTGAATCAATTATTATATATATTTTTTAAAGCAAACTTCTTATAATAGATAGATAATTAATGATGGATTTTATACAATATTTTTTTTTTTTTGGTATAAAGTGTAAAAAGCTTGAGATTAAATTTAAAATTATAAAAAAAATAAGTTTGCTGAATCTGAATAAATTACAGATAATTGGAATTGAAAACTGTCTTTTAAAAAACATATATTATTAAATATATTTTATATTATTTAATTGAGCGCTTCGCTTACCCGCCTCGCAGTAAATAAGCTGCACCACCTCGCCCACCGTGGCCAATGTGTATCTGACCGGCATGCGCTCATCATTCGCCGGCGTTGGCGATGTTGCATCTCCCGTGGCACCTGCGGCTGCCTGATCCTCCTGCGGTGCATATTCCTGCTGCTCCGATTGCTGTGGCAACTGCTGCTGTTTGCCAGCTATGTCATAAATCTCGATGAACTGCTCGGCGCTGCTGATGGCAATGCGATTGTTGCCAATCAAGGTGGCTGCCAGAATGTCGCCATTGAGCGAATACGTCTGCTGCCGGGCAAAGTTGTAGGCCTGCAAAATCTTCACCATGGCGACGCTGTCGTCACTGCAACCGACAAAGTGAACGAAGCAATTGAAAGAAAATCAAATCAAATGGAGCTCTGCAATGCGATATAACGCCCCAGTGACTTCATCGTCCGGCGTCCGACTGCGACTATGCGGCTGTATGCGTTGTTCGCTTGTGAATACCCCCGAAATTAACAATGATGACGAGCGTCTGAGTGCGGACGACAGCCGCGACTGAGTGGGTTGGCTACTGGCCGGGGGAGAGTTTGTTCAAGTGGTTGTTGCTGCTCTCGTGGGCATGAGCCATTAGCATAATTGTGCGTTAATTCTGGAGGAGACGGGGACAGCTGTAGCGTAATTCTAGCAGTAATAGTTGAGGGTTTGCCATCTTGGATTACCACAATTTAATTTAGATGAATTTTAATAATTAATTCCAAAATTAAAATGCGGGTCACAAACGGCTAACATATACAGAAATACATAATTTATTTTCTAGCTGGGGTATTCAATGTGTATCTTCAAAAATAAAAAGCCAAGTATTGAAAAATTATATTATGGATTTATGATATGTACATTTTAAGTTATTTCAAAATTATTGCAATTTATTAATTACTCGAACCACTTTTAGATCGAACCTTGAACCAAACCAGTTACCCAAAAAACACAGACAATAGAATCATTTTATTTTAATTTTTTTAGATTTTGACTAAAAAATAAAAAAAAGAGGAAACAAAATAAATTGCTACAAATATTTTTTTCTCGAATCAAAACCTGAATAACGAGGAACAAGGACAAGGTTTTGCTATGAACTATGGACCGAAATACTGACAGTTAATTTTTTTGTTTTCAATATACCTTTATATTCTATAAATTTTTAAACTGATTATATACTATAACAACAACTTGCGTTTCCAACCAATTCTTAAAAAGCGAACACTAATCGTTAAGTGGTTTTTGATGGGCATGTCATGAGATATATATTACTACAGGTCAGTGCTGCACCTGGCCACCTTTTTTTTCGTTATTTCCGCCCCACCATAAACCAGGACAAAATTAGGTCACACAATATACACACAACACACCTTCCCACGGATACCCCGCAACCAGAAACCATTCAAATCGGTGGGACATCAAAAGCTGTCACAGTATTTAGGCATGCAATAAATATAACTGCCACTTGACTTGGGCTGGGCCGGCTGCTACGTGCGTTTACCTAATTAAGCCATAAGTTGGCTCGCATAAAGAATACTGGCTAAATCACGGGGGGAGCTAAGGAATGAACCTTTTGGATATGACGCACCCATAGCGAAATTGATAAACCGGAAATAGATCAAAATGCGGCACGAAATATTCTATTTTTGGCCGGTCAGTCAGAGGTCTTGGGTCAAACGCAGATCAATAATTGTGCTGATAATAAATTGGAATGCGTGCATTAACCCAAATGTATACAACTATGTATGTATGTGTGGCTGCTGGTGGGCGTGTTTGGGTGGGTGGGTTCGTGGATGTGTATGTATATGTGTATGTGTATGCGCTGCATTTGGCAACCAGTATTCGAATAAAAATCAATAGCACTGCGGCTTGCCAAAATTTATATAATTAGCCGCAAAAATACAACTTTTACTTGTGCAGTTATCTTAAACATTTTTACTGCGGTCAGTATCATTAAAAACACTTGAGATAAGTACTCATATTCCACATTATTATTTAGTTATTCACGAAATTTATGCATACATTCAAAAACAGCGGAAGTAACGTCGTCGGCTGCCAGCAGGGAGCTTCGTGCCGCTTTTACGCTTAGTTCATTTATTCTGGCTAAGAGAATATTTTAAACTATTTTTTTCGCACACACACATATTTATTTATTGCATTTACTGCACAAATACACAATTGGATAAACTATTCCGCCTGTTTACATTTTTTTTAATGAGAGCGTTGCCACCTAAGGCAGAGTTTGTTGCCACTAAAACAGCTGATTAAACAAATACGTCATACGGCATCACTTCTGCGCATTAGAGCTGTACATTGTAGTTCAATTTGAAAAGCAGGTTCGGTAGTTCAAATTTTATTGAACGAACTCGACGATCATATGGTTCGTCTTGCATTTTATTCCCATTTGTGCCAAAGTCGATCAATTCGTTTAAATTCCAAATATTACAACATTTATTTATTTTAATCGCAAAATTATTAATTTTAGGAGTAAACGATTTAATTCAATCATTTCAGTTAATTAAGTAGTTCAGCTGAACATATTTCGGTTCGTCCCAACTTTACGCGCATAACATACCCTACGTTTCTCTCGCTCGCACTCAAGTTCAGCTGTTGCTGGTCGCTTGTTGCTGGTGAAATAAAAGGCGCAATTTCAACAAAATGGTTTAAAAAAAAACAAACAAATAAATGAAAAAGTAGAATCATGAGCAATTCAACACGTGCCTTTGTGGGCATGCAAAACAAGTATGACCGCGTGGTCTTGCTGGTGGACATGGATTGCTTTTACTGCCAAGTCGAGGAGAAGCAACAGCCCGAATATCGAGGCAAGCCCCTGGTCGTGGTGCAGTACAATCCGTGGCGTGGCGGCGGTATTATAGCTGTCAACTATGCGGCACGCGCCAAGGGCGTCACCCGACACATGCGCGGCGACGAGGCTAAGGAGCTGTGCCCCGACGTCATCCTCTGCCAGGTGCCCAACATCAGGGAGAAGGCGGACACAAGCAAATACCGCGACGCCGGCAAGGAGGTGGCAAATGTGCTGCAGCGCTTCACGCAGCTGCTGGAACGCGCCTCCGTTGATGAGGCCTACTTGGACATCACGGAGACGGTCAATCAGCGCATGGAACAGTTGCAGACGGTGAGTTGTGTTAGCTCCCAAAATTGGGAAATTAATTCCATTTCAATTGATTTTCAGGGCTCCTTTGCACTGAAACCGCAGGAGCTGGTGAATTGTTATGCCGTTGGCTACGAAAATATTGGCGAATATGTGAATAAGATAACCAATCGGTTTTCCAATCCCTATGTGGATGATGAGCGGTTTATGCTCGCCTACGATCCCAACGATTTGCCCGCCGTGCGTCAGAGCGACTTGCGTCTCCTCATTGGAGCGTGCATTGCGGGCGAGGTCCGTGCCGCGGTCAAGGCAGAAACTGGCTATGAATGCTCAGCGGGCATTGCGCACAATAAGATCCTGGCCAAGCTGGCGGCGGGCATGAATAAGCCTAACAAACAGACAATTCTACCGCTGGCGGAGATATCCCCGCTGTTTGACCAGCTGCCCGTGGGCAAGATCAAGGGAATGGGCGGAAAATTTGGTGAGACGGTTTGTGAGACGTTAGGCGTTAAATTTCTGGGCCAGGTGCTCAAATTCAGTGAAAAAGAGTTGCAGCGTAAGCTAGACGAAAAGAATGGGTAAGAACGATGAAATTTGAGTCGACTTTAATAAAACTAACCAACATATTACATTGCAGCACTTGGTTGCATAACATTGCACGTGGCATTGATCTGGAGGCGGTCACACCTCGATTTTACTCCAAGAGTATAGGCTGCTGCAAGAAATTTCCCGGTCGCAACAACATAACTGGCCTCAAGACCCTACAGCACTGGCTGGGTGAGCTGGCCAGCGAGATAAATGAACGCCTGGAAAAGGACTTCATAGAAAACAATCGCAGAGCGAAGCAAATGGTTGTGCAATATGTGCAAGACATCGATGGGGAAGAAATAGCCAGCTCCCGTTCCTCCCCGCTCAACCATTGTGATCAGGAAACGCTGGCCAAGCAGGCCCTCGAGCTGATCAAGCTCAGTACAAAGACATTTTTGCGCGCTGGCAGCGAGGCGGCACTCAACAATGCCATCAAGTTTCTGGGCATCAGCGTGGGCAAGTTCGAAACAGCATCCAATGAGCAAAACAGCCTGCAGGCCATGTTTGCCAATCAAGCGGCCAAAAAGCGTCGCATAAGTGTGGAGGAGGGTGGACAAAAAGCAATTGTGGAACAAAAACCGAAGCAAACCGACGAGGCTAAAATGAAGAGTTTCTTCGCGAATTACTTGCAAATGCACAAGGACGAACAAACTAACAAAAAGGATCAAACAAGGGCTGATGCAAAGCCCGAAGAAACAGAGAAGCCTAGGGAAACAGAATCGGATAAAGAAACCAAGCTTCAGACAGCCGCTTCATCACCCAAGAAAACGTTCTTTGAAGCATACAAACGGAAACTTATAAATGCATCTATCGCAAACGGCGAAGAGGAGGCCGCGCCGACTGCAACGCCGCCTGAATTTAAAGAAAGCTTTTTTGCCAAGTATCTGCAGCAGCAAAAGGCAGACGATAAGACTACAAAGCAATTAAATGAGTCAACAACTGAAGAAAACAATTCGACTGATATGCAGGACTTGGCCGCCGAATTGGATGAGATCGAATCAAGCAGCACAAATGCAACGCAACAGGACCAGCCTGAGCGGGCAGAGCCCTCCACATCGAAACGCAAGTTTGAGCAGGTAAACTCAAATGAACTGCTGAAAGCAAGCGATTTTACCAGCACTTATGCCGAGTACGCACATCCCAAACTGCGTGCAGATTTAATTAAGTTTGTCAAATGCGATGAGTGCGGCGCAAAAATACCCGACGATGTCCTGGCACTGCAAACCCATCGGGATCATCACTTTGCGCAGCAATTAAGTCGCCAGCTGCGCGTTGAACAGCGTGAGGAAATGCAGCGCAGTCGACTCAATACAACAACAAAATCGGTTGTCTCACCCACAGCAAAGCCAGTGCCAGCCAAGAAAGCTAAAAAGTCAAGCGGCACAGCCACAACAACTGCCACAATGCCGGCCAATAGTATTACAAAGTTTTTGGCCGCTAAGCCATTACTGGAGCCGCCCAGTTGCAGTAATGCACCCATGGAGCTCTGTAGCGAATGCAAAACCTACATAAAAAGTGTGGATATGCCGGAACATTTGGATTTTCACATGGCCAAAAAGCTACAGCGTGAACTCAACCAACTAGAAGTACGCAAAGTAAATACCTCAATCAATAAAAAGACAACGCCACCACATGCCAAGAAACAGCTAAACAGTACCTTAAATTCTACAACGGGTAACAAGTCCATTACCCAGTTCTTTACCCAAAGCAATTGAGGCAAACCTCAGGGTTTAGTAAATAAATCAATCACATCAAAAGAAAAATCATATCAGTGAATATTTAAGTTCCTTTAAAATAAAAAGTACTTTTTACATTATTAAATAACATAGCTTCTATATAAATTTTTTTTATAAATACATTTATTTTTAAAATCGCATTGATTTAAATGTTACAAATTGTTATTAGTAATGTGCCTATAACCTTAACGATCGTGGTGCCAATCTGAAACAGTATTAATAATAACTTTTGTTTGTGCTGTAAAATATATTTTGTAAATTATAAAAAATACAGGATAAGATAAAATTGTTTGAAAACTAAAAACCAGAACTTAAAAAAATCAACAAATTTAAAATAAAATACAAATTTGCATTCTTATTTCATTATAAATATTTAGCTTTTATTTATTGTAGTTGTCTTTTATTATTGTTAAAAAGGTTTTTACATCTGAGAATCTTATTTTAAATCTCAAGTATTGCACTAATTAAAAGTGAGATGTTAACATGTCACAGATTAATGAAGCTAATTATATATTTGAATTTTTTTTATTAAATCGCTCTTTAATATAAAAATATTTGTAATATTAGAGACCTAAATATAATTTGAGTCGTGGGATGTGTATACATATCTAAGTATTGTTAAACATTTATAATTGCTATATAGATAGGAAATTACATAACTGTAGAGACAATTTATATTGTTGACCACAAAATGTACTAAAACAAAATATATATTTGTATATGCATAAGTAAATATTATAAATATACAGTATATTTAATGATATATAATGCAAAGCTGTCTTTGAACTGTTTGTGATTTTCATAAGGCTAAAGTTACTTACAGAATAAATTGAGTTGATTATGCGGGTTCGCTGATTTTCTGATCCTTTGGCGGCTTCTTGACACCAATGGCATGCGCTTCCTTGACCGTGGTGGGCAGGACGAGATTTGTGGTCTCGGGGAAGAACAGGGTGAGGCAGCCGCTTAATATGGCAGCGCAGGCAAAGAGAATGGCGGGAGCACTGGCATAATACTTGGCCTAAATCGAACGAGCAGCATTAATGACATTATTGGTAGTAGAAAACCATAAGCTTACCAAAAGCGGCGTCTGCGGCGCCAGCATGGATCCAAATCTGCCCATCATGGAGCAGAAACTGAGCAAGCTGTTCCTCAGATTGGTGGGAAAGATTTCCGAGGCGAAGAAATAAAGCACCTGAAAACTGGCCGTAATGGTCAACTTCCCCACCAGGAAGAGCACCAGCTGCAGGACTGGCTGATCGCCACCAGCGAAAATGGTGCCGATGCAGCAGAGACCACTGAGCAGCATAAGGCCACATAGGGAGTAGCGTCTGCCGAAGCGATCCATCACGAGGAGCGGCATAAAGAAGCCAGGAATCTCGACCAGCGCAATAAATGCAAAGTTGTTGTACTTGTTGCCATCCAACAGCACCACATTCAAGCTGAGCCCATAGTAGACCAGCACATGGACGATCCAGCACAAGGAGCAGTTGGCGATGCGCCACTTGAAGTTGCTGAACGCCTCACGAATGGGGAACTTGCTCTCGTCGGACTGCTGCAGCTTATCCCGATTGGCAATGACCAGCTTGTCCAATGCACTCTCCGACAGCTCGCGCTTGTTTACCAGGGCAGCTCGGCGCAGAATGCCCTTGGCACGCTCCTCCTTGCCCACGCTCAGCAGCCAGCGCACGCTCTCCGGCAGGATCCAGAAGTAGGCGAGCAGAATCACCGATGGCCCGTAGGCGATACGCAGCAGAATCCGCCAGTTCGGGAAGGCCTTGGCGAACATGGCGAGCGCCACTTCGCCCACGGCATAGAAGACGGTAATGGTGCTGCAGGCGAGCACGCGACGCTTGGGACCCACCAGTTCAATGCCAATGACAAAGCATGTGGAGTACAGGGTGCTGCTGGTCATGTTGTCCAGGAACTCAAACACAAGGAACCAAATATAGTTGGGTGAAAAGGAGCGCACAATTCCAAGAATGGCGCCCAAAATGCCGCCCAAGGCAATGGAAAAGCTGCGACCATAACTGCAGACCAATGGAAAATGAACAGGAAAAATTATGGAACACTTTTGCTGCACATATTTTATTCATACCGATCAGCCACAAAACCGCCGAGCGGTATGCCAAAGAATTGTCCCAGATTGTTTATGGTGCCGACAAGTGACAATTTCCATTCATCTTCGCAGAAAATTCCAAACTACATATAAGAAGATTCCAAGAAGATTCCATTTAATATGGACCCAACAATGCGAATATAATGAATTGATGTAACAAAAGATTTATTCTTTTATTATTCACTTGAGTCGTCAGTTTGTCAGCTATTATGTGATTTACGCCCATTTACATATCTAATCTAAAATGCCTCGGTTGGCATATGCAGCAATTACCTATTGCCCCTGAAAACTGAGCTCCAGATCATCCAGACTGAGCCCTGACTACGACTATAAATTGAGAAACATTTTTAACATTTAAGCAACAGATGCTAATGGTAGACAAAATAAACAAAATATTACTACTGAATACCGGCGTATTTATTAAAAAACTCTCACTAGAAGCTCTACTGGTCTCTGTTGTTTCAATTGTTTTGATCTTACAGCCCAGCTCTTTATATTAATTTATAATTTGTTTGCTCTGTCTTCAAAACAAGAAAGAGATAAGATAAGAGATAAAATGAGATCTCACTCTAAAAAAAAAGAACTTAAACTAACTTGTGAATTAAATTAGTTATGGGACTTAAAAAAATTTCCTATGATTCCCTCATTTAGTCTTTCATATTTTTTAATTTCATAAAAATTATTATTATATTTAACAAGTTATGTAAAACAGCACGTGACCTAATATATAAAAGGGAAATGAGTGCAAAAATTCTAAAATTAGTTATTGGGACATACAAATAATAGCGAAAAACTACTCAAAAAACAAAAGCGTTGCATGGAAATAACTTGACAAAAAATTAATAACAATGGGCCTTTGTGTAGCATTCGAAATTTAGTATTAACATTGTAGTTACAATAAAATACTGATGCCACCGAACTTTTTTCGCCCCTTAATGAGTTCAACAAAGTTCGTCAAGTACTCGATGATCACTCGAACTATTGCAGCTGTCTGTCCCATTCTTATCGTGGCTATTATAACATTGTAGGCCCCATTCGAGTAAACGGTTGTCAAACATGCGGCTGATCTTGTCATGTTCTCGTAAATTTTATAACAAATTTTACAAGATAAATTTTTTGAAATATTTCGTCTGTCCTGCGTTTCAGAAGAGTCGCTTGGTCCAGTGGTATGTGCAGAAATCGGATGACTTATAATCAAAGTCCATGCTTGTCGAGAGTCTGGTGTTAATTGACTGATAAGTCTCGGGGCCCCCATCGTCGTCTGGGGCTGACGTGGTTAATCACAAACGAACTTTGATACTCACGTCATTCGAAATGGTAAATTCCTGATCGCGGAAAACGAATTCATTGCCAGGACACCGCTCGATGTTGTCCCTATTGTAAAGATCAGCTCGGCAAATGTTCTCAACCTGATCCCAGGCAGATAGATTATAGTTCCCATAGCGATTGCATTTGTCCATGTCCTTGCCGTTCTTTGGTATGCTATACTCTGTCCAGGGCTCCTCGTACTGGCTACTGGGCCGATCGCACTCGGTAATGTTGCATCTGTCGGTTTGAAGAAGTTCTTTATGTGACTGTGGTTGCCGGCAAACTCAGTAACTTGAAGCAAAGTTCACCTGTGGGTCACAGTTCCGGCCGTGAAAACGTACGTAACGGAGAACATGGCATGAAACATCATCGGCAAACAGATCAACAGAAAGATGAACAGCTGAAAACGTCCGAACTGTCCAATGTGCTTCAGTATGGCATCCAGTGTGGTATCCTCCGGATCGGCATTTGAATTTGTTGCCATTTCCACTTGGCTTAAAGCCGGTGGCGGCACTTCCTCGGTGGCCGTCATTTGTTTTTGTTTTTATTTTTGTTTATCCAAATTAGTGCACAATTACCGCGCTATTTTGTACACTTACTCGATTTATTTATACGCGCGCGTTTTTATTATTTCTGCTTTTAGTTTTATTGTTGTTTTTTTCTTATGCCAAGTTTATTTTTGAAACCCGAACAACTTTTACGTTGTTCACGGCACCGAAACGCGAATCGGACTGCGGACGGCGACGATCCACAGCCGCACTTTGCTCGGCCACAATAAATATAGTCGTTCTCAGCGCCGACTCCGGCCAATTGTAAAGTGGTCTCTCATTAGGCCCTGTCCTGTCAAATACGTTTCAAAGCACACACAAATGCGCTCTCCACAGTGATAAGATTACTCAGTTTTACACTCTTGTGCTACAGTTGAAGCCCATAGCTAAGATTACGATTGTATGCTATGCCGCAGATAATCGATGTTTTCGTAAAAATCTGTCGGTTTTTTATTAATCATTACTAATGTTCAGATTGCTAGTGACAAATTCGATTAGAAAAGTTCAAAATCTCTCAAATGCGAAATGTAATTTTAATTTAATTTTTAAATTAATTTTTAAAGTAAACAAAATATATATTTGCAATAACAAGAAAACATAAAAATTAATTTGTATTTTACATTTCAATGTTCTCCCATTCAAGATTTTTGCTATTTTGTATAAGCTTTTTTTTATTTGTGTATACTGCGTGGTTGAAATATTGTTGGTAATATTTCACTCTGATCACGTGCTGCAAGCATGTTGTTTCCAAAACTATATATTCGCTCTATTTTTAACTGAATATCTAAATGAAATGTGAATAAAATGAATGATCTGTCGTACTGTAAAACTATAAATGAGAACATAAATTAAATATTTTATTATTACCTGTAGTATTCATAAGCTGAGTGAGTGAGAAAGAAATGGAACGAATTGCCAATTTTACACAGAAACTCAATAGTGATGAACGATTATACAGTTAACCGGTTCTGGGTCGTAATATTCATAATTGCTTTAAAAATTACCGATTGTGCAATTACAATAGAAAACGATGAGCTGAAAATTGGGAGTTTCCTTATACACACACTTGGGAATTTTCTGCAATTATTTTATTTTTATTTTTTTGTATATATATTTATTTTTATTTCTTGCGGTCTGCTGTGCAACTACACGTGCTTAATGTGGCCTGTAAACGATTCCGTCCGATCGGCTGTGGGGCCGACGTAGCCACTTGGCGGCTTATCAACATAATCAAATCGCATAGGTGACTATCACATGTCCCTATCGAAAATGCTAAAATAATATATTGGGTTTGTAGTAAAAACTGTTTATAAAAATGTGTACAATGTTTCCACAAGTGAGCTCTCTCCATTCATGCTCTCCTCCTCTCACGTCACTCTCACTCTCTTTGCGCTTTGTTTATTAATGAGACATGAGACATTTATCTTAGACGTTGACACTACTTTGTTTTTTTTTTCTCTCTTTTTGTCGGCTCTTTTTATGAATGGATAATGAAATACAAAATATAGCAAGCGTGCTGTTAGCCTTCAGCATATTTATTTATTGTATTAAGAACACTAGTCAACAAATTAAAAGTAATTTTTAATTTTAAAAACTACATTTTTAGTGGGGTTTAAAAGCGAGACATGTATGCAAATCCAAAAATACCCTAAATGTTATCAAGTTTTTTAAAGAACTCTATTAAATGCAAGGCCAATTATCGACTGTGAACTTGTAAACTCTTTAAAAAACAGGCTTCGTTTTTTTTTTGTATTTTTTACGGTTATTCAATGACAAATTTAACTGGTATGTATGTCAATAACACTAGTAACCGGGCTTTAAAAGTGAACTGCTGGCAGCAGCGAACCAGTCGTACAACATGTCAAAAGTACTGTCAATATAGTTTTGCAAATAAGATAGGTTGTGCTAAATAAATATATATAGAGGGAGACACAAATAAAGAGAGAGAGAGGAGAGAGACAGAGAAAGTTAAAAGCAAAGTAGTTAGAGAGAGTTCTCTCTCTCTATCGATATATTAAAATATATCACTGAAAATACACCAAGCGTGTGTAGCCATTACTTAAATTCATGAGAATCGCAAAGAGGGGTCTAAATCAACATTAAGCTGCTATAGACAGCATTTTCCTTAATAACTTCTGCGTGCATTGTCAATATCTTGTTAAGTTCAGCAGGACGCTAAATTGGCAAAATTGGCCAAATTGGCGATAAAGGATCTATTCGACAACATTAGGGCAATCATAGCATTCTTCTGCTATAAGTTGCAAATTTGTTTAATCTTTTGCACGATGGCCATCCAGATAACTATTTTTAATAGCCAAAGGGAATACGATAAGAAGAGTTAAGTCATATTTATACTTACGCAAGAAATTTAAGGCATATTAGTAAATAAAACATCCGTTTTTATTTTGTTTGAATATATCTAAACACATACCTTTATTTAATGAATTCAAAAATTGTGTTAAATTCTGTTTTACTTTTTGTTTTGTTTTCATTCTCATTTTCTTGTTCTTTCCCTACTTGTGGTACATTTCAAATTACTTCACACCCAATACATATAGAAAGTAATCCCAAATATTCCAGTGTTCATATGTTTTTTGTTTGCTATTTACGTTTTTTATTTTTTATTTTTATTTTTTTGCTGGTATTTGAAGTAAAAATTTGACTCAAAACACATTTAGTTCGAGAACGCAAAACATTTAGCTTTCTATTTGGTTTCTTTAAAATTCTTTCATGACTTGGCTAATTTGCAAGATGAGTGTGTATGTGTGTGTGTGTGTGTGTGGGTGGGGGTGAAGGTGTTACGATAGTATGTGGTGTGACTGTGATTGAATGTATATATATATATGTATTTATATATATATGATGTATATATAAATAGTGAATAAATACATATGCACTGTTATTAATCAATACAATAATCGGTTTAAATAATTCACTTAATAGCTTGATCATTTGTTTTCGCTTTTTAAATCTATAAATTCAATTATAATGCACTTAACTTTGTGTGTATCTCAATTTCTTATCAATTCTTTTTTTTATTGTGTGTGTATAACTTTTGTTTAACATATTTACGATGCCTGTGTATGGTTTTTTTGTTAATGTTCGTGTGTGATGTATGATGCACATACTCGTACATAAGTACATGATGATAAGTACACATGATGATTGGTTTTTGTCCATATATAGTATATATGTAAATATTTTTAAATATAATTTTTATAGAATTGTAAATATATTGTAAATAATGTTTGCTTTTTTTGTATTATTTTTGTTATTTATATTTTTTGTTATTTTTGTTCAACATTTTACAATTTGTTGTTGTACATTTCGCCATTATGTTTGCAATGATGTATTAATACCGCTTTTATACCGTTGCTTATTGTATGTAGTTTAATGGTTGTATTTGTTATAACTTTGTTGTGATTATGTTTCGGTATGTATGTATGTATGTGCTCAACATATATGTATGTTAGTATTCTTGTGTGTGTTTCAAGAGCTTTCTCATATGGGACTGTGGACTTTGCATAGAAATACAGAAATACGGGCTTCTTCTGGTGGAATGCAGTTTCAATTAACACTTGGTAAAATTATGAAACCAGTTGTAAGCTAAGTTTTTAAAAAATCAATTCACAACTGATTGAACCACATTTATCAGCTTTTTCAGAGCCGCCTCTTCCAGCAGAGTCCCAGAGATCAGCTCGTTCTAGTACGAGTATGTTTAGCGTGTGTTGCCTTTGTTTCTATGCAATGTAATTTATTTTAATTTTCTTCTTTTTTTTTGGTTTTTACTTTTTTGTATAGAGCGATAGTACACATTTAAGAAGTATTTAAATATTATTGTTGTACACAGATAAACAAGTTTTAATTATATTATCGTTTAATTAATTTTTTTATTCCCTTTCTTTTTTTGCAATTTTCCGTTTAGTTCCTTTATTGTTTATCGTAATCTAAAAGTTGTTCAGTGCTGCTTTAAAATACAATTTATTCTAAACATCATAGATCTCTACGGTTGTCATTATCCATTTTCTGGTGTGTGTTTTTTTGTCACATACAAAAAGAGTATCATCTATAGAATAACTACATCATTTTTTGTGTTGGCTGTGCAATGAACAAAACGGTATACTTGAGCTCTAAAGCCCTGTAACTACTTTTCATGGGTTAGTTCAGCTTACCAATTGTGTTGAGTACTCATCATTATTTGTTATGTTTTTTGTTTTTTTTGTTTTCTATACACAT
Organism: Drosophila micromelanica; assembly: GCA_004143825.1. NCBI lineage: Eukaryota > Metazoa > Arthropoda > Insecta > Diptera > Drosophilidae > Drosophila > Drosophila micromelanica. Next base: position 30,468 of record SCDY01000756.1, on the reverse strand, counting down.
CAAAAACAAAGCGGTGCTGATTGCTAAGTAGTTTACTTTATCCACTATTATCGTTTTAGGGCTTGAAAATGTCCAAAAATTGGTGGTTCTGAAACCAACTGTTTTTTTTTGTGTACTTTTAATACAATTTTAACCAAAACGTACGACCGTCAAACGAATTGGCAAACAAAAATTTGCACTACAAATTGGCACTAACTTTTAGTTTTGTCATTGATTTCACCACAATAAAAACGCAAATATTTTCCATTGGCTTAAATATATTTGTCCAAAAACATTCTTAGGCATTTTCCAATATTTATTTGTTTTAGCCATACAAATACAAATATTTTAAGTTTTTTCCAATTTCTTGTATGCCATTTGTTCATTTTATTTATTGAAGCTCTAGTTTTATGATTGCCTTGCAGTTTTCTACAACTTGTAAATATGATTTTCAAATATTTTCTTGTTTTATACGCATTAAGTTTGCCTTTCTTTATTATAGGACTGTTTAATTTTGTTTCTCTTTTTCTCTTGCGAAATTATAAAGGGGATTTCATTTTAAAGTTTAATGAATAACAGATTGTAGTATATTTAAATTCTAAAAAAGATTTTTTTTGTATACAACATATATAAAGATGTTGCCTCAAAAGTATGCAACGGATTTAGAGAGAGCAATATTTTTTGAATCCATCTTTCGAAATTAGGATTTAGATCGCAATTAAATTCTTAGAGAATGTGGGCAATCAACATTCTGATTTGGCACACATTTTTAAATATATATCGAATATAGTATATGTAAAACAAAAAATACAGCCACTTCAAGAATATTATTGTAAACTGAATCCAGCATTCGTCTATCAGTTTATTTAATTGCTTTTTTTTTATATATTTAATTTAAGTATTGTTTTGTATTTTATGTTTTTGGTTGTGTTCTTGTTGCTGTTTTAAATAAGCTCCTTTTGCACAATATGAACTTTAAATAGCTGTCATTGTTATTGGCATTAAAATGAATTCACATAAATTTTGCGTATTGTTGAAATTCGTATAATTCCAATGTGTTGTTCCCCCAATAAAGCAAATTTTAGTGTTGTTGTTGTTGTTAATTTGGTTGTTGCTTGAAAGAAAAACATTTGGCCAGTTGTTGTTTATATTTTTGGTTGAACTGTTGTTGTTGTTGTTGTGTTTGGCACAGTTATGCAATACTTTTCATATAAATAAGTACTTAGTTTGGTTAGTTAGCAACTTCCAACAACTTTGGGGCTGTCTTAATTATGCTTGTGTATTTATTTTGTTTTGTTTTTGTTTTTTATATAATTTAACCTTATATTTGTAATATAAGTTGATCCCAATTGTTCAGTTTTATCAATTTTACTCTGCATTTTCATTCTTTTATTTCACTTTCAAATAAAAGACAGATAGAGACACTTAACGACTAACTTCCCATTGCTATTTTACGAGTACCTCAAATTGTTTCATCGGAAATGCAATTGTTTTTATAGTGATTTGTATTTATTTTGTATTTTTTTTATTACTTTTTGTTTTTGCTTGTAATTCACACATATACAAACACATAATAAACAGTTTGTTAGTTAAATATATATATATATTCAATGTGCCAATATTTATTCGCCAATTACAATTCCAATCCCGCCAGCCTGTAAACAATCTCTAGAGATATTGTCTGTCTAATGAACATGTTAGAGAGTGCATGCTATGTGTTATTTTTCTTTTTATAATTTTGTATATGTATGTGTGTATATATGTAAGTATGTATGTAGTTAATCGCTTGCTCTATATAATTTACTGGTTATATGTCTTGTTTTTTTTTTTTGCTTTTATTTTTTATTTTTTTTTTAATTTCTGAGAAACCTTAGCTGTTTCGTATATGTATTTACTGGCAATATGGATGCCTTCTATTTTCCTTTTTCAATTGCTTTGATGAATTGGAATACACGTAGTTACTTTTTTATCTTGGTACTGAACCATTCGATATAATGCTGCAACAAAATTGAATACGAATTTAGTTATGTTTATAGGTAAACGGGATTATTTGCTTGCACAAGGCTTTAGAAATCACTGAACGATATATGGATATGGGAATTTGCGAAAATGCTCAATTCACCATATGCAAAATAGACAAATCCGTTTTTCCATATTTGAAGAACTTAGAACTTTGCTAATATGATATCCCTATCATCTAGTCATGCTTTTAGGCTTCGCATAAGTCCCAATAAATCTAGCTGAAAATTGCACTAAAACATGGAATTAATCTCTGTCCATGAAATTATAATAAAATTTATTATTGTTTCAAGAATAGAAAATGTTTATTTGCTTTGAAATTTAAAATTGAAAGGGGTGTGTAAAATTAATGGGTATTAAGCTGAGAGTTGGCTACCATTTATCACTAATCTCTTTCCTCTCGCTTTTTATCAAATTTTTTAAATATTCGAATTATTAATTAAATGTTTAGATGCCAGTTTCAGCTAGTGTAATCGAGTGTATTTCTGTATTGCCTGCTCTATGGCAATTTATACGAGTTTTCAGTTTAAGTTTTGCTTAAAGTTTTCTAACACCAATATTTAGTTAATAAATTTGCGTATTACTTATCTCAACCCGAATTTACCGCTGTGGATCCTAACACGTTTCTGTTTTTTATATGTTGTCTAAATTAAAAATTCATCTCGTACATTTTTTTACTTTTCATCTTTTGGATATTAAATAAGAATATCTAAAATACCTTAATGATACGCTTCTGTTTCTTATTCCTTCTTTTTTTTATGTATATGTATATAAATATGTTTTTGTTTTTTTTTATATTGTTATCTTTTCCTATTTTCGCCTTTTTTTAACAATTATTTTATATCCATCCATCTATCCACCATTTCATATGTCAAGTGCCTTAAATGCTTTTGTTTTTTCCACTTATTGCGTAGAATTTTTGGTTTTTATTTTTTTTTTGGTTTTGACATGTATTGTAAAATTGTGAGCAAATACATTCAAGTGATTTGTAATTACACTGAGAGAAACATTTATATGTGTTTGTGTTTTAATTTGTGTGTATATTAATATATTGTTATTTTGCTGACTAATTGTTTATATTTCCGGATAATGTTTCGGTTTTCGGTGTTTTACTTTTTTTTGTTCAAATACTACTTGCAGCTAAGTTTATTAAATAAATTTACCATGTAAATACATAATATTTTTTTGAATTCTTTTCTTTTTGTATTATTACTTTCAAGTACTATAACGGGCAACTCTACACACTGGTTGTTGTTCTTGTTATTTTGGCTGTTGAAACTCGAATAGCTTTGAGCAATTGTGGGTCATATGTTTCTAAAAGGGATAAGTTCTTTATGTCGAAAGGCTTTTGCATGTTCACATACATCCGTAAATATATTTAACTAAATATCATACATACATAACATTGTGAGCTTTTGACACGCAATGCAGAAACTGGGAAAGTTGATAGGAAATGTTGAGAGAAACATTCATGATGGAAAGGTAGAAAACTCACATGCCATATAATATACACAATGCTGTATTATTGGTATTGTTTGTCGAGTATGTGGGGCAAGAAGAAATTTGCTTGGTTTGGTTTTTAAGGCACCATTAAAATTGCTTTTCTTACACGTATTTTTCCTTTGCAAATTTACAAGTTTTCAACAAATTGTTTTTAATAATTTACATACACATACACAATAATTAGTAAAAATTCATTTGAAATTGTTGTTGTATTGAGCTATTTTAAATGTAGTTCCCTTATACACTCACATGCACATAATTAATTTATCCCTTTTGTTACAGTTATGTTACAAATAGTCCCAGTTACTATCCGCTGTTAACCCGTCAACGTGCGTGCTTTTCATTATATGTATCTTTTTTTGTTCTTTTTTATAGTTTTTTTTTGTTTTTCTTTTATTTAGTTGGTTGTAACTTGCGCAAAAAATTTACTAAATATTTCAAATACAATTAAATACAAGTGTACATAATAATTAATTTAATATATGTATGTATATTTATATATAGATATATAATTTATTTATATATAGATATACGGTTTTGCTTCCATTCAACGTTCATTCTTTATTTATTTGTTGTTGTTTCAAAAATGATTGCTTCAAATTGTCATCAGCGAAATATTTGTCTCTAAAATCACGAAATAGTTTCGCTTGATATTTTGCTGCCTGTGTTGCACATTTTGCTTGATCCTCATTTTTTTTTAAAGTTAGATTTCAATTATAAGTAGAGAGTGTGTCTAAGTTAACAATAATGCATTTATCATTATTATAATTGTTTTTATTTATTTGTATACTATTAACAATTTCCTGTAATCAAGTTTTGCTTCATAAGTGTTTTTTTTTCTTTTATTATTCATAGATTGAGAAAGGAAAATATGAAACACATACTCTGGTTTGCAACATAATTGAATGTTTTGAAATCTTTCAATTTCAATTCCGTTTGCCCACAAATTGTTTTCACAGAATTCTCAATTAAATAATATATGTATTTCTGGGATATGTTTGCCATTATATGTTTTGTAGTTTTGAATAATTTGCTGATGATTACAATAATTTGGTTGCATTTAAATTGGTTTATTTTTGCTGTGGATATGTTTGGGTAATTTTTGTGTATGTATGTTTCTTATTGTAATAATTAATTTGTATAATCAAAATTTGACACATATTGTCGCCTGTGCGCAGAGGCTCCACTGTTTAGCGGCCTGCTCACAAAGTGTTTGCAACAAATTTTTACCTAGCTTACGGATTGATGTCTCGGCTAGAGCCTAACCTAACACACATTTAAATTTGTATGTATTTATAATATGCTTATGTATGTGTATGTGTGTTTTTTGTGTGTGTGTGTGCCTTGTAACTAAATGTTGTTACTATTGTGGCTTAAAATTATTTTCTAATTTGTTTAACAAGCCACAGTGTTTTGCTTTTTGTTTTTTCTTTCTTAAATTTGTTTTTTTTTTGCTTCTTTCTGCCCAGCCTTAAACTAAATTGTAAATAAAAATTAATTTAAGTTTGTTTAATTTTAACATTGAAAATCATTTTATTTTTGATGTTTTATTGTTTTGCGTATAAATTTAACAGCTAATAAAATAAAATTATACTTTATTTTAAGCATAATTGCAATATTAATTAAATTAAATCCATATTTTCTCATTTTCCACGCATTAGAAAAAGTCTTTTAAATCGCCGCAAATGTGCTTAAACATTATTATTGTAATATGAATTTTGTCACTTAATTTAACATTTTCGCTAAAAACCAAAAACATTGCAAAATGTTGTCTAACAAAAATAAATTTGGCTTCAAATGTTACGATCAGTTTTTGTTTTCGTTCTTGTTTAACAAATTATAACTAATTTCGAAAATTGAAAATCAAGTATTAAGTTTAATTTAATTTAATTAATTCATAGTTTTATAGTTTAATTAATAAACAGAAATAATTTTGTCCTTCAGTCTAAACATATTCAAAAATCACAAATACAATTTCGATAACAATTACAATAATAAAAATAATAAAATTACAAATTATTATATCAATTAATATATGTATAATTTATGTGTACCGCCACATTTATGTGAAACTATCCACATAAATATAAACAACAAACACAAGATATTTTTGTCGCCTAACAAAGTGAAAAGTAACTGTTCAATTCTTTGTTTTTTAGTTTATTTGCCTGTCTCTTTGCTTTGTTTGTTTGCTGTTTGGCCTGTCTTGGCTTGGTTTAATACACTTTTTATACCCTTTCGTTTTTGTTTTTTTCTTATTTTGATGCCCTTTTATTCATTTATTTAATTTAATATTTTTTTGTTTCGTTTTTGTTTTTTTGGTTATGCGCATGCACAATTACTTGGCTTAAAATTTAACTGCATTTAGAAATTTGCTTTTACTTTTTGCTGTATTGTTGGTTAATATTATTGTTTTTGTTTATGTTGTTCATCTTTTCGTTTTGTTTATTTAATTGTTTGTTTTCTGCTTTGTTGCATTTGTCTTCATTTTGACTAAGCTTACAATTAATTGCTGTTTTGTTCTTACTTTGAGGACGCGTCTACTTTGAAGTAACGCGCCCGAAAACGGGTTTAACATAAAGTTCATTTATTTTCTTTTGTTTTTAAACTTAATAAAAATATATTATAATAAGAATCAATGAATAAATATAACGTGTATGTATTCTTATATGTCTCTCTGTGTATGTGTGTACGTCTATCTGTATGTAAACGTTGTGTGTTTTATGATACTTTATGCTCCTTTCTTCTTGTGATTTGACCTAGTCATATGATTTGCTTTCTGTTTTTTATGCCATTTACTTATTGCTTATAATTTAACATTTGACATCCATTTTCCACCTCCCCTCTGCATCTGCCGCTGCTGCATTCAGTTGTTGCAGTTGAACGGCCTCCATTCCCCTTGCTGCATTCGATTTGTTTATGTTGTTTGTTTGTTTTGTTTTCATTCTTTTGTTAATTGTTGTTGGTTGTAGTTGCGTTGCACTTAGTGTATGGGTGTTTTAACAATTGCACTTGGCGCGATATAATGATAACCAGGTATGGGCAGTCCAGCGGTCTCCATTGATATTCTGTAAAATAGGAAAACAATTTCGAAATTAGCTTTGTTTAAAAACATATAATTTTTAATGAATTATAAAAATGTTGTATTCCAATCTGTACTTTTATAATATAAAACTACGCTAAACGCTTGATATTTTGAATCAAGGACCTCTTTTCCCATTTGCTCTTTTATTTAACACCAAATTTGTAGATTTATTTATTTGAAATGTTTTCCTTCCCAAACTAACCGCAAATGTGAATGGTTACGACCTTAAATAAAATATTTCAATTTCATTGGAATTATGTTTTTTGTTTAGTTTAGTATTCGTTCACTTTATTACAAACGCAGTTTTCATTATAATTTTGTTTGCATATAAATATGTTTGCTTGTTTGTTGTTGCTCGCAGCTTTGAATCGCGACTAAGGTAAAAAGCGATTCATTTTTTTAGTGTGTCTATTCATGTTAAGTAATTATTAGTATACATTCATTACAATAATTTATAGAGTTTTGTTTTTCGTTTTTCTTTTTTGTTATCTCAATCTACTTTGTATAAACGTCGCATATACGAGTATGTATTGTAAGTAAAGGTATGTTTGTATGTATGTATATGATTTGGTTATAAAATCGTAAGCCCGCTTAGCTTAAATAAAACTATTACAATGTGTGTCATTTCACTTAGATTTAAATAATAAAAGTTCTTAATCGTATGTATTGTGTAAAGAGGAGAGAAATTTCAATTTCCAAATACTTTTTTCTTTCATTTCAACAATCATTTTTTTTTTACCAATTCAAAAATAGTTTGGTTTTATTTGCTTTGCTTGGTTTTACAATACAAAATATTAAAAATAATAATAACAAATTTACGATCGTATAATAAATACAATACAATAATTTAGAAAATATAAAACTAATGGGTACAACTAATCCAATTATGACTTAAAAACAATTTCAAGACTTCAAGTCCAATACATAATAACGCTTTTCGTTTTTTTATCAACTTTATGCTTAACAACATTTACGACTACATATGTTTCTTGCTGCCTTCAGTTGGCTTGTTTTTTTTAAGAGTGTATTTCTGGATATCCCTTTAAAATTTAAGTATTTTTAAGCTTTTGTACGCTCGTTTGCGTGGATTGCGTCAATTAGAGCGGATTGGTCCATAAAATTCGTTGTGCCAAATTCTTTTGAGCACAATGCATTGGAATTTTTAGTTTTTTAATTTTCGTACAACTTCTTAAAGAAGTTTTTGTTTTGTTTTGTTTTTCTTATTTTCCATTTAACTCGACACATGGCTGAGGGGGATTATACTTAAAATACATTTATGCTTAGTTGCTAGCTAGAGAATATATATGAATAATTACTCATACGGATATTGGAGAATGTATAGGGGGATTAGATGAGGTTAATATATGTTACAGTGAATGTGAGGGCGGGGAATAATATTGTGTGTGCTAAATATATGTATGTATATTTAGTTTGCATGTATACTGCTACCTGTTATCGATATTCGATAGAAAGCGATTAATAAACTATACTTTCTAATCTCTCTCTTCCTAAGGATGCGCTAAAATTTGGCAAATTCTATAATGTAATGTTTGTTAATGTAACTATAAAAAGGGATAAGGGCAAAAATCGATAACACCTACTAGAAGAAGGGTCCTTACGCTGCATTTCACTTGGTCAAAGTTTGATTACAATACTTGGGCTAATTCAATTTTTATATATATATATATATATATTTTGTTTCTTCTCGCTATATTCGAAACACAATCTTGTTCAGTGTATGATTAAATGTCTGTCGTATTTGACAGTCTTATATACTTGTTTCTTCACTTCTTTTAATAATTACTTATTTTTTTAATTTCTTTTTTTTTCAAAAAACCTTGATAAATATTGCGGCATTGAAAGACATAAGCAATATTGCCATAACTATAAACTATTTTGGATACTGTTGCAATTGGGCCTTCAACTAGTTTATAAAAATTGTCTTCAAATATTAAATACTTTTACAAATTGTACACTTAAATGTTTTTTTGTTTTTTTTTCTTGACCTTTTGTAGAGCAACATTCTTCAAGAACAGTAAACTCTAAAGCTGTTGCAACGCTATAAACTTGTTAAGAACTAGAAAAAGTTACAACTAACTCGACTATTAGCAAATGATGATCGCTTTTAAATTTCTTGGGTATACTTTTGGGAAGCCAACGTTTCTTCTTGGCCGGACTCCACTCTACTGCTCTACTGTTGGGCCTACCCCTAGTAGGGGTTAAACTTGTTGCGCGCCTTTTCCGACTCGCCGCCTGTTTCGGTCTGATGCTGCCTGAAGCGGGAGGTCGCATAATGACCCTTGGCCCGATTAACGCCCGTGGTCTGTACCGGCGGTCCGCCGGGCGTGCTGTTGCCATTGTTGCCCAACGATGTCAGGCCGAGCAAATCCAATGCACTCAGATTCGAGAGGGCGGTGAGGGTGCCCGGCTTGGCCAACAGTTGCAGGGCCGAAGCCAAGGGGCTGCCGCCTAGAGCAGCAGCTGCTGCTGCCGTTGGATTGATGCCCAGTGCTGAGGCGTTGTTAGCTCCGTTGTTGGTGCTGTTGTTGTTGTTGCTGCTGCTGTTGTTGTTGTTGTTGTTGTTGTTCTGGCTGCCATTGGTAACGTAATTGGAGGCGTTGTTGCTGCCATTGCTACTGGCCGAGCTGCTGCTGTTGTTGCTGCTGGCGCTGTTGTTGTTGCTGTTGTTATTGTTGCTGGCGCTGCCAGTTAGGGAGACGGACAAGCAGCTGTTGCCATTAACACCGCCAGCCGCAGCTACTGCTGCTGCTGCCGCCGCCGCTGCTGCTGCTGTTGTTGTAGCGCCAGCAGCAACACCACCAACAGCTGCTGTTAGGGCCGCAGTGCCATTTTGTGCTGCCTGATCCTGAAGATTGGCCTTCTGCAGTTCAACGCTGTGGATGAGGTACACAGAGAGATAGATAGAGACAGAAAGAAAGAGAAAGGAACTTATGGGATATTGTTTTTTCGTTTTTCTTTTTAGGTATTTAAAACATTTTCTTTTTTTTTTTTTTTGTGATTTTGTGGAATTGAGTTGGTAATTTTTTTTTTATTTTTTGAATTGCTTTAGTGTTTTGTTATGCAAAAAAGGTTAAGGAGGTTTTTGTGTGGAGGAACGGTACGGAGTAAACGGATATATAGCAAAGTTCTGGGGAGAACTTTTGGGCGCTATGTTTGATTTATTGTTGGTGGGAGCGGCGTTCAAATTTTTTTTTTTTTTTTTTTGGATGGTAGGAGTAGAAAACTTGGTTATTTTCTTGTAGTTGGACTTGACCGAAACAGTTTTTAAAAAGTTTTTGGAGGATTGAACTTTATAATGGTGGGATTTGTTGGTTAAGTTTAGTTTATTGCGGGTTGGGGAGAGAGGAGCATAGTATTTATTTGTTGTTGTTTGTTGGTTTTTTTTTAAGGTTTTGCTGATGGGTTGAACTGCAGTTTCTTTTTTGAAGTACCAATTTTTTCAGTTCCAGTTGCGTTTTATTTGCTTGCATATGCGAGAGTGCGACGCGTGACGAAGTTTTAGTTGGTGCTGTCCATATTGCTCCTGCTCCTCCTCCTCCTCGACAATGCTGCTCGAAATGCCTGCTGAGCTGGGACTTTTGTATATACATATGTACATAGGTAAACTAGATGCTAGGTTTTATATATTTATATATAGAATTAAAGGTGTAAAAAGAGATGTATGTAATGCTAGAGTTTAGAGTTTTCTGGTGCTGAGTTATTTAAGTTTTTGTCTATGTATGAAATTGTGCGTTACATTTCATTACTTTTCGGAACTACATACGAAAAAAAGCAGTTAGGTGCTGAATGCGGGCTTACGACTTATAAACTAGAGTATAGTTTGCGATTATGCTTACGATTATAACTGTTTGAACGCGCTGCCCCAAACTCTATATATATACGAGTATGACTAATAAATACTGAGAGACCGATACGACCGACGACCTCCTTAGACCTTCTTTTCTAACTTTGTCAATTTGCAAATCAATTCGACAAAATTTGTTAAACAACACACACGCACACACACACACACACACACACACACACACACACACACACACACACACACACACAAAGACACTGACACACACATAAAATACAAATATTAAATGTAGTTAAGTATCGGCACTCACCTCATGTTGATTAAGTATTGGGCCAATGCCACCGAATCCGGATTACCGCTTATGGTGATGGTGCGATCGGTATTGCCGCCCTCGCGCTCTTCACAGTTAGAGATGCGTATCATTGCGCCGGAGATCTGACGTATTTCCGCAATTTTGGTACCGCCCTTGCCAATGATGCAGCCAATCAAATCGTTTGAAACTGTCATCTCGTGCTGCTGCTGCTGTGCCCGATTCGCATTGGCCGTACGCAGCTGCGAACCGGCCAAGGCAGCCAAAGCTGTAAAGGGCCATCGATTTTTAGTATACAATATATATTCGCATATTTGCTGCATAATCCCAGCGAGTGCGCACGGACTTACCTGTGTGGTTTATACCGCCGGTGCTGGCTGGCGTCATGCCGGCCAGGCCCAAAGCAGCCAAACTGGCCAACGGATTCTTGGCAACCTGTTGGAAGGCAAATTAACATTAAAATTGTACTCATATTGATTAAATTGGTTGTGATTATATGGGCACATATTAGTCATTAGTTTTTCATAATTGGTTTTGGATTTGATACGTATAGATATAAGTATATATTATCTTTTCGTATAGGATCGGGAGTCACAACACAACGCGCGTACGGCTTTCAAAAACAGTATAACGCAAAAAAAAAACCATAAAACAAATACAAATTAACGCAAAAAAAATTAAAGAGAGAAATATTAACAATAAAAACCAAGAACTTTAAATAATTATATAAAATATATAGAAAATGCAAAAGCGAAACCAAAACAAAAACATTTTTGATTACATACCACATTCACATTTTGTACAGGTTAGAAAAACATTTCAAATGGCGTTTGCATGTGTTTATGTGTGTGTGTAGTATTGTTGAAATAAGGATACAATGCTAATGAAGTAGTTGATGTTTTACAGTTTGTGTTGATTGTGAGTAGACGAGTTTGTTGTTTATTAGGAGTCTGGTTTCATAAATACTACACAGTAAAACAATGTAATCATATCATAATATGGGAAACTTTATACAATGTCATAGTCTAATAAAATGGGAAACTTTATACAAAGCCAACAACTAAAAACATTAAAATTTCAATTACATTTGAGGGTTTGAATTCAAAATAGTATACAAATGTACAGATTCTGTAGCTATTTGGGCACTTTATTCAATTTACCATTGACAATTACATCAGTTATTTAATATTTGAATTACACCCTTAAATACCTATAAAAATAGTTTCTAAAAGAATAATATTTACAATTGTAATAGTAAGAAAAAATTCTAGTTCTAACATACGAAATAGAGTTCATATCTGAATGTCATTTGTAGATATGTTGAACTTTCCTGTATCTCAAATTGCCCTTTTTAAAAATCAGTTGTACAACCAAGTTTTATTCAAATATATGCATGTAAATTTTTATGGCCCAGCTCCAACCTAAAAACTTTTTTGGTTTGATTTTTCAAGGACTTGCATATTCATAGGTATTGAAAGTTTAACATCCCCAACACCTACAGCAAATAACACACCAATACACACTCACACGCCATTATATACAGCATACAAAAAGTGTATATTATACACATATGTATATGTATGTTGGATAGGGGGAAACTAGGACTTTATAAATGAATCAACTAGATGCAAGATTTGCAAATAATAAATGAATATTGCACAAATGTACTGAATATAGATACGTTAAATGCAACACAGACAAATATAACTAGGGAAAAATACCGCGAAACATAAAATAGAGGAAGAAAAAATCATAAAATATTAAAATGAAATGTTTACGTGCATCTCTGTGTGTGTGTGTTATATATACATATATTCATATGTTCACGTGTGTATGTGTGGGTGTTTTTTGTTTTTGCTCTTTTGAGAATTTCAAATCAAATATTTATCTTATGCATAAACAAATAAAACATGCGCTCTGCTTTACTGTATGAAAATATATTTTTAGTGCACTTCTCTTTCGAATCCAAATGAACTTGCAACTCAATAACAAGAGTGGGTTGGTGGGTGGGGGGCGCGCCTGTTGGGGGGTTTTGTTATTGGGTCACAAACTCGCCAAAGAAAGTCGCGTTTGGCATATTAAATAAACATATCTTGGGTCTCAAACAACAGCAAGTTAAAACAATTCACAAATTATACTGCAACTCTTGCCGCATAAAAATGCATTTGATGGGTTCTCGGGGTCCCCCGAGTTGTCGGATTTTTAGTGCGGCTCAACTAAAAACAAAAACAAAAACAAAAACAAAAAATAGCCCGCAGCAACTTTGTGTTCCAACAGTTGCTTGGGGAACTGGAGGAGAGGATAGGACCAGCTTGGGGACACACAACGTTAATGTTATTGAAATGCGGCCTGACCACAGTTGCAACGCTGGGATCGTAAAAGAAATGGCAAAGGTAGTAAAGGTAACTACAAGAACACAAACTACAAAACACAGACGATATAGTGGATAGACAGGGGGAAACAACTACGGGGCTAGGGGGATAATGCGATACGAGTAACAACAAACAGCATTGCACAAATACAGCTAGGAAATGGGGCGGGCGACGAACGGGAGTCAATACAGGGTTCATACAGGCCGGAGGGATGTACAACTACAGGATACAGTTCGAATACAGCAACACATGCCAAAAAGAATCAAATGCTGTCTCAGCTCTCAGGCTCGACTCTTAGAATTTTTTAGTTTTTTCATTTTTATTTTTTTTAGTTTTGTGGTCCAATTTGTGTTGTTGTGGCTTGTATTTTTTTTTGGATTTTGTATTTTATTATTTTTGGATCAATCAAAACTCACATCGGGCATTTGCTGTAGGTGATGGTGGTGTGCTGGTACCGCTCCTGGTAAATGTGCCCCCTTTAACAAAGGATCCGCTAAGCCTGAAATACCAGGATGTAGACCACCGGTAGCCAAGGCAAGTGGAAATACTGGACAGGTCTAATGGTTTCGTTTATTTGATTTATTTGAATTTTTTCGTTTTTGTATCAGTTTTTTGGTTTTGTGTTTGTGAAAAGTTAATTTTTTTTGATTGTTTTGCAAAAGTTTCCAAAGAAGAAAAAAGTAGAAGAACAAAAATGATTTACCAAAAATAAATTTTGATCTAGAAAATTGTTTATATAATTTAAAGAGAAAGCTTATCAAATATATAATTTGCTATAATATATTAGTTGAAAGCTTGCATAGTTCTCGTTCGCTAGGACATTGAAAAAGCTCTTCAAGAAAGCGAGAGATAAAAAAAACAGTGTGCAAAGTTTTGGTGTAAACGAGGCAGACGATGGGTTCTTTATAAATGATATGAGACTTGGGTGCATATCTCAAAAACAAATGATAACAACTAAAAGAACAAAGTGGCAAAGGAAAATGCAAAAGACTTGGGTCTGAAATCTGGTACCAGGACACTTGGGAACAAAAGGTACGCAAACCGTGGATGGAGACTATAATTACTAAAGAGCGAATGTCAACAAATTAGCGCAAAGCCGGACAGAGTTGTCAAGTAGTACCCAAAAAAGTTAAATATTACTATGAAATATTGTGAAATATTATGCATCAAGTCAAGTTTTTGGTACAACTATCCAGCATCCATAAAATTCATTCAATATTGTACTCAATGTGTACCTAATTGACAACTGGCAACTGGCGAATAGCGACATTTGACTGGGTTTACTCATTCAATACTACACGCCGTATTATTAGAAAAAAAAACCAACACCGACAATAACCAGGGACGGGAGAGCGAGAGGAAAAAGATTTATATATATACATAAATATATATATATATAGAGAAAGAGAGAGAGAGATACAGAGCGAATTGTCGAGAGAGCGCAATAGATGATATAACTATTTTGAATTATTGCTTTTGTTTGCGGACATTAATTGAATTTGATGTGACAACAAAAACTTTTGGTTTAGTTTAAAACTTTTGTTTGGAGCAATGGCTGGCGAGGGCATAGAGGACTGAACTTCTAGTTGTTGTTGTAATTGATGTTTGTGCTATTTTACAGAGCACTAAATTGAATTTTGGGCTGGGATTAAACAATATATATGTATATACGTATATATACTTATATTCTAATGCACTAAGTATATATACTTTTTTAAACGGACAGAGTTGAGTTGAGTGATGTGAGGGCTCGGGCAGGACGATTTTTGAACAGTATGTTGTTGCAGTTGCTAATTGCATTGTTGTTGTTGTTGTTGTTTTTTATGTTATATGGTGGATAATATACGAATACACATATATGCGTTTATAACTCATCTAAGGTATCAGAATTAATGCTGATTATTGTTGCTGTGGCATTAATTATTATTATTGTTGTTGTTGTTTTTGTTTGGTTGGTTGTTGTTGCTGTGGTGAACTTTATACTTGATTAAATTGTTCGTAAATGGATTTGTAGTTTGGCAAATGAAATAAACATTTCAAATTCTTTTGTAAGTATTTACTACACAAAATTAAGAATATTAAGTATATATACCAAAAAACGTAGGATAAATAGAGAAAAAGTTGTTGCTTTAATTGTGGGTTGTTTTTAATGTTCAGTACTATTAGTTTTTTCTTTTTGGAGTGCATGTTTTTCTTATTGCACTCAAAAGGAGTTTAAATTGGTTTTGATTGTTGTTGTGTTGTTTATGAGGTATAGATTATTATTATTTTTTGGATTATATTATAGAGCTAGTGTAGTTTGAACATACTTCTCCACACGCTGCACTCGAGCCCTCGTTTCGATTACAACAGAGAGATGAGAGAACACACTTATGTAGGAGTGAGAGTAGTGAAGCCCCCGCACTAACTCGCACTCGGTTACTCGGTAAGCAGCCGCGCAATGTATGTAGTACCCTAAAATCAAAAGATCCCAAAAGTGCGGCCGCCCCCAAAAAACAGAGACACGACGCACTTGACGAAATCGCGAGAGCGCACACTCTCTTTACAAGCTCAACCTGAGTGAAGAGAGTGCGAAAGAAACTAAAAAAAAAACACAAAAAAATATGTAAAAATTTATTTTAAAATATTATAAATGTATTTATCAATTAATCAATCAATTTTTATTTGCTGCTGTAAATGATCAATATTAGTTCATTGATTTTTGGAGGGGCCACCTTTGGACATTTGAAAATGGAGATATTCTTATGGCTGGGTTCAACGGTACAAGATATATGTGTGTATATGAGCGCAAAGAAACGGTAAACAACGTTTGGTAATGGGCAAGGAGCACCAACAGTCAGGTACAATACATATTGAACCCAACTGAAGATCCTTTGGGACATATCAAAACTGCAAATAGAGGATGACAAGTCGGTTTCGGCTTTGGACAGCTGCCAAGGTTCAAGGGGTGTTCAATATAAGGTTGTGGATTACAAAGATAGAGAAATATAGATAGAGAGAGAGGTGCAAATCATAACCGGGTTTTCTAAACGAGCATTAAAAGTATTGGGCATAATAATAATTAGATAGTAGATACACAAACTAAAGACTCATGTTTTGTTTTTAGGTATTTATACACATAGATTGGCATATAGAGAAATGACATAAAACTCAAAAAATTAAAATATCAATATTAAAGTTAAAATAAGTTGAGGCAAACAGAATGTTGCTAGACGCGCACAGAGGTAAACCAAAAATAATTAAAGGCAAATTTATATAGGTATATAATATAGTAGACAACAAAAAATTTGTTATTTAGCTAATGAACATAATGGCAATAAAATAATGTAATTGGATAACGATACTTTAAGGATCAGTTAAAATATATATAGAGAGAGAGCGAGACAGAGAGATAGACATAGGTATAGAAAGATTTGGCTGTAACTAGCTATAGAATGTGGCGTTATATTTGATCTTTCGATTACGTCTTACAACACTGCTTAGCCTAAGCATATGCTATTTTGTAGGCACTGTACACGTACCTCTTGTGTGGGCACCGCATAGTTGCCCTGTATGGTAAAGGCCTGTCCATTAGCCAAGATAACTGGGCCAGTCACTTGGGGCTTTGGTCGATATGGTATGGTAGCACCACGTGGCGGGGACTGTACGGAAGAAGAACAAATAAAGGAAAATTAATATTTTTGTTAAATTGTCTCAAGAGCTTTAAAATGTAACTCCAATTATTTTCTTCAAGCCTAAATGATACCCCTTTCAAATCATATTTTGTTGCATTTTGTAGTTTACCGAAAGAAAGTTTTGCTTACCTCCAACATGACAAGACATATCTGATAGATGCATTGAGTGATCTGCTCAGCGCTGCCACTCAAAGTAACCGCACGCTCCGTGGAGTTTGGCAACATTTCACTGGCTACCTGTATGGAGCAGCCTGTGGTTTGGCGTATTTCCTTTATCTTTGAACCACTCTTGCCTGAGTGTCACAGCATGAACAGAATGGAATAGACAAGAGACAGGGTTAATGAGTTCACAGCTTGGCATATATATTTGGCTCATGTACACACCAATTAACGATCCACATTGACTGGCGGGCACAATCAATCGAATGGGTATTTGAGTTTTACCAACTTTGCCAACATCATTGAACTGCGAGCACCACTGAAACGGGTTTCAAGTTAGTAATGTGAAGCGTGAGCTAATTTCGAGAATTGAGTACAATAAACACTATGAGCTTATAGTTCTTGAACCAAGACTTTCTCTTATCTCTCACATGAAGTTCAATTGTTTAGCGTACTTATTTGTGTGTTTATTTTTTTTAATATCTATTTTTTTATGAATTATAATATTGCATTATGCAATCTATTTGTCTGGCAATCGTTTCAATCTAGCGCACACATACCTCTTCGAATTTCTTTGTAATTAGCGTAAATGCCGAGAAGATTGCGCTTGTTGTGCCAGATACCGTTACAATGCGTTCCGGACATGAACCATCCGAAATGTTAATTTTGGCACCAGACTGAAAAGAGTATTAGAAAACGTTAGTTTATATATACATTTACTGATTGCTTTTATAGGTACTCACCTCTTCGCGAAATCTGTTGACAATTTCACCCTTTTTACCAATAATACTACCAACTTCCTGTAAAGATCAAAATATATACGGATGAGTAATTTACGATATCAATATTTTTTTAAGCTTAGTCAAAGTTATTTTATTGTTTATTAATATAGATATATATACAATTTAATAGTCAACTTATGATATTTACAAAATTTAGGCTGTCAATTTAATGAATAATGAATAATGTTAAAAAGACATCTTAAAATTAAATCAGGCACACCAAATTCAATATTTACTAGTGTAACATTTTATTTAGTCAATAAACTCATGGTTTTCTTTTTATTTCGTTTTAAATTGACTGCTAGCAACGTCGGCGTCCATGCGCAAATTCTATTAAATTTTAAGTGATATTATACCATGTGTGTGAATGTGTGTATGTATGTGTGTGTGTGTGTAACTACTTTTGCATATTTAAGTGACACAGAAAGCGAATCAGAGTCAAACCAAAACCCAAAGCCCGCTCCCTTTACGACAGAAGCCACACGCAGAAGCTGTCGGGCGTAATGAAATTTGCGGCAACGCGTTTTACGCGTTTTAATTGATTGTAAATAACTGACATTGCCGCAAGCGTGAATATTTTTTATACACACACAAAAAGGCAACTCTAATTGGCAACCCTACAAAAGTATTCAAACAATTTTGCTATTCACTTCAACTTGAACAAGTTTTGCACACTGATCAATAAATATTGTATATATATAAAAATAAAACGTATCACATTAATTACACAGCAGCTGTCAACTACAGTCGTGTATCTATAGAAACGTGCTGAAATTTTAGTTTTGTCAAAACTGTTTCACGGCGTGTTCTTGTTATCTTGTTTTGGCTATTGAAAATGGTGTTTTGTTGGATGCATTAATTAAAGCTACATTTGAAATGGAATTCACAAAGCGTAAACGCAAGACAGTTATTTGAAAATATCAATAAAAGTTGATAACAAGTCAATCTCGGATTTCGCTCCATGTCAAAAAATTGATGAATTCTTATTTATGTAGTATTTAGTTTATGTAAACGCGGTTTACATGACACATTTTTGCCATCATTAACTCGATTTTGGAGAATTTTTTAATAATTTAAAGCTTTGCATATTTTAAATTTAAATTCTATTAAATCTTTGTTAACCTTCAATAGGTGCCTTTTACGTGTATGTCGCTATGTTTATCTTAATTTCTAAATGATAATCCATTGCCACACATTTAAACACACACATGCATACAGAAAATGCAAGGTACATAAGTACTTTGGGCATTTTGCCAGTCTTTCACAAAATGCAGAAGCAAGCAAAACAATATGAGTATGATAAGTATAATGTGTCCCCTACCCCCCTCTGTTCCGCATTTCGCTGGTTTTTGGCTGCTTCTGTGATTTTTATTTGTGACCATTTTCTAGTACAATATTTATGCCCATGGTCCGAGCTAAATGGCCGAAATATTTATTAGACACAAATGTCAGAAGGAATTGCCATTATTATTAGCATGATTATGGCCTATGCGTCTACGGATTGCGTTCTTATGCCTGTCTGCACTTAAGACAAATTTTGACGGTGCTCTATAATTTATAGGGGCCTCTCTTGCATAAGTGCTCGTACAAACACGCGCACACACACACACACACACACACACACACACTCATACTCAATGTGCTTCTCATATTTGAAGCGGCCTAGACCAATGGCTATTAAATCTGATGTTCTGCTCATTAGCGACGGACGCTCATCATCATTAATAACGTGGTCAAAATGTTGCCGCTACCTCTTCAAGAACCTCCCCTCCTACCCCCCACTTTTGGATCCATTCCACGTTCATTCTTTTGCATTTCAATTGCCGTTTGCGGCTTAAGGGCTTACGAAATTTGCATAAATCGGTATGGGTCAAGCGATAAACGAAAGATATTGAATATTCGAATACAATACAACATTTTTGCACTTTCACTTGATTGCATTTTGCAGGCTAAATGCCCGACAAATCTCTCCACATCTCAACATCTCCTCGATATACCACAACAGGCTTTTGGCCATTTTACATGCCAGCAATTAAATGCAAAATTTCTGCACTTCCAACTTCTATCCATGCACCAAATTTGTATGCAAAAATTCACTTTTGCGGTTGTGAATTCAAAATTTCCATGTCATGTCATTTTTGTTATTATTGTCTCTATGTGCATTTGCTTGCTATTGTATTGTGTGGTATTGTAAACTATGCATGGAAGAGGTAGAAAAATGCTTAAAAGGAAATATTGAGAACATTTCTGTGGTCCAGTGTAAACACATCAGGGTTTCTGACTTTAGCAATAACAAATTGAGGTTATCGAAAATACAGCTGACCGTTATTAGCTTATGGATTTAATGGAAATTCAATTCAAAATGACGAATACTTGTTAAGCCAATATAATTCCTTTTTAAGTACCTATATTGAATGATGTTCATATTTAATAATAATATTTTCGTAAAAAATCAATATGTAAAGGGCACACATATATACTTTTGTAATGCAATCTATTCAGTTTTTCAGTTCAAGGCAATTAAGAACGGTGCGAAGAGTCTTGTATTTAATCAAATTAAAAATGCCACTTGCTGCGACTTGTGAAAAATTGTAATTGCTGTTGTTTTGCCCTGGCAAATTGTAAATTATTTAATTGTACAGTTTGCACTTTTCTGTTTTCATTTCGAGTGCCAGGAGCAGCAGCTGAAACACACACACACACACAGTACAGAATTGCAGCACGACAAATGCGCAGCATGATTTATTAAAATGGTAAAAGGAGCGAGGTGAAAGAGGCGAGCACTGGGCGGACCAACGCATTGCACACACATGTGTGCAGCAGCAGCGGCGGCAGCAACAGTAGTTTGTGCAACAAGCGACAGCAGCACACACATGTTGTTGTACTATCACAACCTTCCCCAAGCTCCGCCAGCCACCATCAGTTGTCACGTTGCATTTTCCAACAATTTTTAACAAAGTTTTTTCTTGCCATTTTTCTTAAGCGACTGGCACAGTCGCCATAAATGGTTCTCACGGTTTGGAAATTTGTATTTTTTTGTATTATTTTGTGCTGTAACTACAATGCATTAATTTGATTTTTTTATATTTTGAAGAATTTTCAACGCCGTCGCATTAACACAAAAAATTCTGAGGCAAAAAAATTCAACAGTTTCCACCGACGCAGTAGCTGAAAATTGCACGCTCAGCATGACTATATATATGTACATACATACACATATACATATATATTTATTTATTAATAATATTTTTTTTGGTTGTTGTCTGTGCTAAGCTGCCACTATTTAGACATTGTTCTACTCTTGTTGTTTTTGCCGCTGCTCTACTAACATCAAAATTATGTGGCTCTCGTGTCTCTTTGTTTCTTTTGTTGCGGCACAATTAGCAACGTCCATTCTGTGGTCTTCTTAATGCGTTTTATTCTTGTTGTTATGTCTGATTCTTCTGCTTCTTCCATGTTATTATAGTCTCTTTTCTTTTTTGATGGTCATATGCTTTACGAGTTGGTCGGGTGATAAATGGGCTATCAAAATGTTAGACAATCTGTTCAAGTTTTGTAATTTTCTTTGCCCCCATGAAATCTTTAGCTTAATAATTAGCCGCTGGAGGGTTAACATAGTTGTTTGTTGTTTTTGGTAAATGTGTCTCAAAACAGTTTGCGAAACTAAATAGAACACTAGAAAAATATACTAGCTTAGAAATCAGTTGAGTTTAAAACTAATTAAAGCTTCTATACGCTATAAATTCATCATCATATTAAATGAAATTTTTAAGTACGTTTTAAAAAATATATATTTCTTAAAAATCAGCTTAAATTTCCACCAGTGAACAGGTATCAAGTAATTTAACTTTAAATCGAGTCATTGTGAATTGTGCAAATCCAATCCATAAATCTTTGTCGACAAGAAACTTCCAATTACCATTGCATTGAAATGATAAACAATACCTATTATAATTAAAATCAGAAATACAAACACCGACTGTATAAAAGTCAGTTGCCAATATTCGGATTTATGCGAGTGCCCAAGATTTATGGGTGAATGCAGCTGAGTGCATGTCAAGGCCATATGTTGCAGTCATTTTGCATCTCTAATTAACTGGAGCTTATTATTTTTTATTTATTATTATTTTTATTTTCAATGTTTAACAATTGTTTGCGTTTTTGTGTGAAAGTCAACGACAGATGCCGAATGACTCAAACCGAAGTTGGGCTTAAAGTCGTGACGCAGCTAATTAATTTATGACAAAGCCAACAAAAAGAAAATTTATTCAAGTAAAAATATAAAAATTATAAAATTAAAAAAAAAATGAAACAAAAAAACCGACTGCACTTTTTGTGTTGTTTGGGTTTGGTATTTTTTTGGCCTGCTTTTTTTGTTTTGTTGCTTCTTGGCAGTCGGTCGCAAATTGCATAGAAACCAAGCTAAAAGTGGGTTGCACTCTCGCCCAACATTATCGAGTATTTTGCAATTGTCAGACGTCTACATATCTTCTGCTGTTGTTGTTGTTGTTCGTTTGGGTAGTACTTGTTATTTTTGAATCATGCATTTTTAATTAGTGAAATTGCATAGAGTAGCAGAATGCAGCATCTCAACGTGAATTTTGTGTTCAATGCGCAATATTTTACAGGCGTTTGTCTAATTATAATTAACCGATTTATTTGTGCACTCTAACAAAATGTTTTAACTCAGCTGGCTTACATAATATGTAGATGCAATTATTGAGGGAAAAACACATTACAACTGTTTCTCATTAAATATGGTGAGCGCTAATTTATTGAATTTGGGCACTTCTGAATTTAAGTAAGCTTGAGGTTTACCATAAATACATGTAGGTATTTACGAAGAAAACTTAAATTAACTTTAAATGCTTACCCTAAACATGTGTTACCTTAAGATTAAAACTATTATTTATTTGTATGTATAAAAATATAATCAGTCTGCGTTTAGTGGATGTAAATCAACTATTCTATAGAATATTATTGTTGCGTTCCGAGAAATAAAGGCTAAATGCATTTATAAATGCGCTTTAAACAGAATTTTATATTAAATCCGCTCTTCCTATACAGACAATGATAAAGGTTAAGACCTACCTCAACTAGTATGTACAATATACCATGAAAACCTGACATATCATCAATACCCGGAATGCAAAATACTGTACTAGGAATTACCCCCTATGCAAGTTCCTAAAATTATATTATATTCATATATTTGGCTCTTCTCAACTCAACTTTTGCTGATTTTCGATGGGTAGAAGTCCTTTAATTTCATGCACAATTAAACAAGTCAACACGGATGTTGTTTGGGCACATTCAGCGCTCAACGTTCATGTCAATTGAAAATTTACTTTATTTTTTTATTTTTTGCCACTTGATTTGCATTGCGCTTCAAATCTTTTTACATATTCTGCAAATACATGCTCGTATGTGTGCGCTTGTCTCTATGTGTGAGTGGATTTGTCAACAGAGCAGACAACAGCAACGTTGGCGGCGGCTCATAAATCACGCTAATCTATAACTATCGATCAAAAGACCAATATACAAAATCGGCTAGATGCCGAGGGGCAGCTGCGAACAGCGGGCAGCAGTCGGCGCTGTTCAAAGTGTCTTGAGAATTTATTGCCTGAATCCTTGGGCAGCACGAATAAAATAAAGCAAATCAAAGAAATCGAAATGTAGCCAAGAAAAAAAATAAAATAAAAATAATGCAAAATGAGCAGCAATTTTTACAATTTACATTTACATAGGCAATTATTTAATTTTAGTTTTGCGTAGCTGTTTAGCTTGGGCCGAAAAGTGCGCAATTATTCACGGATACCGCCGTTGATCAAACCTCGGGCCACTTTCCGCAGCTTCCCTCATTGCAACGAAAAATGCTGCAGTTGCCGTTGTTGTTCGCTGTCTCTGTGTCTGTATGTCTCTCTGTTTCTATTTTTATTATAAATTGTCTGCAGATATTTTTTTTGCCATTTTGCCAATTTTCAACTACACATCATGTAATGTGTAGAACTGGGCCCCTCCCACCGGCCCTCTTGCATTCAGCCTTTGGCACCCTGTATTTGCCGGTGCGTCGCTCTGTCGCCTTATCTGCTGATGTTGCACCTGTCGCTGCCTCTCAGTGCACACATAAGTTGGCAACAACTGCCGCCAATAATATGGCCGCACTTATATATTCAAACCAAAGGCTGGTCACACACTTAAGAATCCACCCATGCACATGCTCTGTAAGCCGCTGCAAATCGGCTTTTAAGTAATGAGAGTCAAGATAAACGACAGCTTTGACTAAAAATCTTTGAACGGCTCAGCACGTGCCGCTTACCCACTCAACAGCTTGCTTGCTGCTGGCCAGGCAACTTCTCATTATTTGGCTTAAATTGCAGAGTTGCCAAACGACATTTTAAAGCTCTTCATATTTATTGTAACTGTAGCGAATTTTGTGAGTGATGTTAATGAATATTGACTCTCATTAAATAAATAAGCTGATACTTATTTGCCAAGTTTTAGCGTGAATTGAGCTGTTTTAAAGAGATTATTGTTTTGAATTTAAAAATAAACTTACAATTGCTTAGATACGAGTTTGGATTTAACATATGATGGTTACCTATTAGCTTTAATAAACACAAATATGATTAAAATTAATTTCAGATAATTAACGTTCACAAGTTTAAATCTAGCGTACTCAGGCTTAAATCCTTATAATTTGAATTATAATTTGAATTATAATTTGAATACGAATTAAAATCATTTATAGATTTCGAGGACGAAGACAATGATGTGTTATAAATGCTATACAATAAATAATATCAAAACTACCATGTGCGAAAATCGGTTTAAAATTTCAATTTCGAACATTTATTTATGATTAACGCCTCATTAATCAATTTGGCAACTATGGTTCTGAATTATTATTTTATATTTGCACTTTTTTTACAGCATTTGATTGTCTTTCACTTGTTATAAGTAGTTAATTATGCATGATAAACGAGTATTTTACATTATGAATATTGTTTTCAACGGGGTTGGTATATATGTAAATCTATACGTTTGTCCCTGTTTGTATCAATATTATATCTATCGCTGTGTTCTGCTGTGTGTTTTTATGTTTATGCCATTTATTGATGTGTTCGTTTTTTATTACTCATATGTGCCAGTTGTAATGATTATTTAATAGCCGATGCTTACTTCGCATTTTATGGCTTTAATCATTTTTATTTTATTTTTCGCATTTCTTGTATATATTGAACAACGCATTTGAATTCGTGCTGTCGTTTTTCTTCAGTTTGTAACATTGCGTGAAGTGTGGCGTGTTCAATTTAAATTTGCATAAAAAACAATTTATTATATTAATTACTTTTTTTTTTTACCTGCTGCCTTTGTTTGTGTGAAATATTGTTTTCTTTTTGCAACATTTTATTCAACTTAAAAGATTTCAAAAAATGTTTATAAATATTTAAAACGAGTCAATATCATGCATTACGGCTTACACATTTAATACGGCTGAATTCATTCATTCAAATCAAATTTAAAATGTAAGATGTGAAACTCTTTTTACGCTTTCAGCTTAGGATTTGCACTGAAAAAACTGTCAGCATTTTTAATACACATCCATTATTTAGGCTGCTATTGCGTGTATTTTTCACTTGAGAGACTAATAAGAAATACAAAGCATTTTACTTAATAGCTTTCAAAAATCTGTTAAATTTCAAGACCTTTGCTAAGCCCTATGACGTAACCGTACAGCTCCCGACAATTAAATATATACAAAATTTGTTTATATTTTCCAGCAGGAGTTTTATTATTATATAAGTTCACATCTGACTTACCTTTCCTTGCATAATCAGCCTTATTGTGAGTGTCACCGATGGATCCTCGAGTTTGATGGGCGCACCGCTCGCACTGCTGCTTGTGTTATTGTCCTCCATTTTCTCGCTCTGTGCTATGTCTTTTCTATTAAAATTATTTCCAAATTATCGACCAATTTGCGGTCTTTGTTGCTTTTATTTTTATATTTGTCAACTGTTTGTCTTTTAGCTAAAGTTGTAAATATACTTGTTTTATGCTATATGTACAATATATTGTTCATATATGATCAAAATATAATGCACACTGACATCTATTAGATTTTGGCTAATAAGTTTTATACTTCTTATAATTTGTTTTAAGTTTTTTCTTTTAGTTTCTTTTCAAATTAAATTGGTGGTGTCTTTTACTAGTCGTACTACGTTTTTTGTTGGCTTAAGCTCGCTGCGTTCTTGAATCTTCGTCTCTTGTGGTTTATGTTTTTATCTTTTTGGTTTTTCTTTTGTTTCAGAAATGCAACATATAATCACTGCTATAGATTTTGCATAGAATTATTATTATGTATATACTCTTAGTATTATTTTAATGTTGAGCAAAAATACTGTTGCTTAGCGTTTGTATTTAGTTTATGCACTGCAAAGAAAAAGAAAAGAATTATTATTATATTAGTTGCGACAAATTTAAGCAATTGAAATTCTTTGGTACTCGAATATATCTTGAAATTAGCTAATTTATTTTGTGAAATGCCCGCAATGCATTTAATCAAATTGCTCTTCAGTCAACTCAACTCGAGTCAAGTCAACTTTCGAGGCATTTTTCTGGCTTCCGGCATTTTCTTAAACAAGAGATACCAACAACAAAAGTCTCAGCGCTGCTCGTTCATCATAACGCCAGTCTCGTGAATGCGTTGTTGTAATTTCGATATGGAATTTATTTATTTAAAAAAAAAAAAACATATTTTTTTCTGCTGTGTCGCTTGTACACAACTTTGAAACTGCGCCAAGTTTTTATATGCATATTCCCCCCTTACGGTTGGGACACATACACAGTATCGATGGCTTCCCCCTTGCTGCTGCGGCAACTGCCAAGGCATTTCTTACGCTCGAAATCACTTCATGTGCAATTTAGTACAGATATACAGTATATAGCGTTATTTCGGTTTTTTTTAAAATATTTTTTTTTATTCATTCGCTTACTTTTTCGTGTAAGAGCACAGCAAATTCCCAGCATAGCTTTATATGCAGAGTTCGCATATGATTCTGAATGTTTTGCGACTGCCACCAGCAGAAGCAGCAGCAGAAATGAAAACATTTCCCAAAGGAGGTGAATTTGGAGGGGAAAAGAGAGAGAGCAGCGCTCCAAAATATTTGCGCAGGCCAACGCGATGGCTGCCAACAACTTTCCCAGTTCTGTTGTTATGTTGTGTTTGCTGTTGCTTATGAAATTATGCGCACTAATTCCCCATGTAACGGCAACTCAGGCTAGAGATAGCATAAAGTCGTTGTTGCCTGTCTCCAGAACCTGGCCCGAAGCTAGTCGCGAAAACTTATGCGGGTCGCAAAATGTAAAAAGCATTAACGAATAAATAAATGCGCATAATTTGGCTACCCGCGTGCACTTTACTTTGACATGATACTCGCTTAACAGCAACAGCAACAGCAACAAAAAAAAAAACAACAACAAGGCAGTACATGATAGCCAGTCCCGCCAGCTGCCACGCCCAATTATTTACATGAATATTTCCATGTTTGTTTGCAAATATGCAAATCTGTAGCGCTGTCCAGGTGTGACAATACCTAGTGCCACAGCTTGTGGAACTCTCTCAGTCTGCTCCTAGTTAATGGACCTCACTTGATTACCTTTAAGGAACTTTAATAACAACATTTAAAAAGAGAGGAATATTTAAGTTGTCGCCTGAAAATTAGAATATTATAGCCAGAATAACTATAAAAAAAGTTGTTGCAGTAGTTAGCTGAAATATTTATTATTTTCTGGCACTTTTGCCTTAGTTCTGAACTTGTTTTTATGCTTTATGGGACGACCTTTTTGTTTGCATATATTTCCAAATTTAGGAAAACACTTTCTGGACATTGCAAAAGCATCAAAATAACATTAACTTCAGTTCTCAGCTAAGGCATTCTTATTGTATGCCTACCATAACACAAAGAAAAACATGGGAAATGTTTTACTAGTTCGGAGTGTTCATAATTTATTCCGCACCAACATTCATTTATCACAATAGAAAACAAAATAAACTTTTTGGCAGCATGTCACAAGTTTGTGAATTCATCATAAGACCAATTCGAGGGACAATCACAAATAAAGCAAATCAGGAATGCCAAACTAAACCAATTGCTTGCATATTTCACATTTGAACTAACATATCTGTATCTGCCATAAAATACCATTTCCAGCTGGCAATGTTCCTATAAAAATGTGAATTGCGGCACAGGTATGACAATTGTGCAATAGAAAATAATAATAAAAATGGAAAAAAGCAAATGCAGCAACAGACGGGGCAACGGCTTGATTCCGAGTCAGACAGCACACACTGTGCACACATCTAAATATCAAACTATTAGATTGTCGACTGTCTCTGGGAGTGTGAACCGGAGGTCGTCTCGAGGCAGCACACAACACATGACCAGAATACGGTAAAGACGACAGCTTAGTGCTTGGAGTTGTCGGTCGGCGGTTGCCTCCTGCCTGCCGCATGCTGGGAACTGCTGCGGCAAGCCAGCGGCTGACAGACACGGATTGCCAGCAGCCAGCAGGCAGCAAACAGGAGGCGGAAGGCGGCGGTGAGGGCAATGAAATAATAAGTTCCGTTACAAGTATTGTAAATTCTTTACATTGCATGACGCGACACAGCTCAAGATGAAGGCATCTGAGCAGTCGCTCAGCTTCGCATTGGCATTGGAACACTGTTTTTGCCTCAACTTCAACTCCAACTACAGCTCAGCTAGCTGCCGACTCATTATCAATCATACGCACTGTATGTGCGCATTTGGCATCAGCTTTTAATGACTTTCTTACTGGGTGCAAAAACTTTAAAAATGCAACGCATAGTCGTAACTAGTTTTCTTTTAATTAACTCGCATATAAATGCCAACTCTGACTGGGAACCGGTTTGCTTTCTAATTTCTTTTAGCTTTCCACACAGCACACTTGTTCAGGCGAACTCTTTATGTGTGTGCGTGCTTGTGTGTGTGCGTGTGCCAATTCTCTAATTTCCTGGCAATGAGAAAAACAGCACCACAAATCATCAAGTTATAATGCAAGAGTTGTTTTCTGTTTTTGTTTTCTCTGTCTTTTTTCATCAAGATGGCAAGAAAATTAATTGCATATGCGGGCCATTCCTGGAAAATGTGCATTTTGCATAGAAATTTAAAAGATTTTCATGGAAAGATAATTAAAAATTTTAGCCCACAGAGAGATAGAGAGAGAGAGAGATATAATCAGAGAGATAGAGAGAGAGAGAGATAATGAGAGAGAGAAAGAGCGAGGGAGAGAGAGAAGAAAGAGCGGGAGAAAGAGACACAGTGAATAAGAGCCACTTACCTATAAAAAAAAACTTTTCACAAAACACACACCCACATCATTGAAAACACAAATAATCTGACGGCATTACTTGAATTCATGAGAATCGCAAAGAGGGGTCCAAATTTCTTGCTGGACAATTAACATAAGGCCGCAAGACTACAGACAACATTTTCTTGAATATCTTTTGTGTATGTTGCCCTACAGCTTAAAAATTCTACAGGACGTATAAATGAATTTATTTCTTGTGTTCTCGACGCTTTAATTTGAAATCTTATAGCGTTTATTAAAAAAAAGGCTTCGATTAGGGTGAATAAGAAAAGTTTTTACTTATAATCGCACAGCTGGCACGTAGCTTCGGTTTATTACACGCTTGGCAAAACTTTTAGTTCAGTACTTATGACACCGAAATATGTCGGGCTCTAATAAAGTTATGACGTACTCAAAAACTGTTGCCTGCTTCGTGGCGCACAGCATTGTGGTATCAACATAATTTTGTAGCCATTTGATATTGCACCTTTTCTTTCCACACATTGTCTTGACTAACGAAAAAGAAAACCAACCGTTTTTTCGGTCTCTCACAAATATGAGATGTAGAAAGAAAAGGAATTCATGAACCGACACAATAAATGCTAAATGCTTTACGTGAGACACACACGAGGGTCATAAGAAGCTGCTGGATGGATGGATGGCTGGAAGGATGAATGGTTGGATAGAAACGCTGACATATCTGCCTTGAAAATGCTGTCATGCGTTGAAAGACTTTTGTTGACGGCAGCGTTGACTTTATACGTCAATTTTCGTCGTACTCATACGTAGACGTGCGGAGTTTTCTCGTTTATGGCAGGCAAGGAAAAGCAAACATCAAGTGCAGACGAATACCGCCAGCCGGAACGTTGTCGGGTGGCTGCTTTCACTCTGCCTAAAATGCCATTTTCTAGTCACCAGCACAACACTTTCATGTCAAATTGTCGTCTGCAAGCATCAACACCACCACCAACAATCAACAGCATCCAACAGCAGCAGTAGAAAAGTCAAATTCGTCTCCAAAGGCAGGTGTTTGTGTTGCGGAAACATTCTCATCAGCATCGCCATAATCAACATCATTATCTTTATAGACCCCACACGACGGGGTATTTTATTTTTAAAATCACAGAAACGGTTGTGAAACGGATAAGACATTATATATACATTGCTGATCATAATCGAAAACTTCTAATTGCTACAGGCTTTCAATAAGCTAATGCTATCTTGCTGTTTCTTTTTATACTCGTTCACGAAGTGAAAGAGTATATTGGTTTTGTGCAATGTCCGTCTGTCCGTATGAACGCAATTATTTTTGCCGCTATTGAAGCTAGAGACTTGAAATTTTGGATATATACTCGTGTGTACCCGCGTCAGATAAAGTGTTAAGGATTTTGG
>SCDY01000755.1:0-50479 GCA_004143825.1 Drosophila micromelanica | reverse complement strand
TATATTTTGGGGTTGGTATATATATATATATTCTTGGTCAATATTACTTGACGAGCGGATATAATCATGCCCGTTCATCTGTTCTTTCGTCCGTCCGTCGATCTCAAAGACTGATCGATAGTCCGCTTGTTTTCTTATCAATATTTATCGATTTTTTGACTAGGCTTTTTTTTAATCACAACGAATTTGTTTATCATTGTATTTAATGCAAATAGGATTCGGATTGAATGAAACCATATCAAGTTTTGTACATTTTTATAAAATATCGATCTTGAGTTTTTGCTTCAAATAATAATCAAATTCAACTAATTGTAAATGCTGTTCTTTCTCTCTGGCAGTATTGACAGCATAAAGGAGGATGCAATTGTGGTGCATAGCGTCTATGTATATTTCGAACGGAATAAAATTAATCATCCGGGCAAAAACTGGCTGTGCGTCAACAATGGCGAACTGATCAACATTGAGGACAATCATTTTGCTAACTTTGAGGCCATACAATTGAATAAGGATCAGAATCCGTCCAAGCGACTTAATTGCACCTTCGGCAACAATTGGCTGGGCAAACCGCAACCGAATAGCCTCAATTTCCACAATTGCAGGGTGCACGGCATCAATGTGCAACGTGAGTGCCAATGTGGCGACAGCCAGATCTGGCTGTCCACGCTGAGCGACAACGATTTAAGCTCAGAAGTCTATTGCGAACTGGACAATCGACTGGCCGGATGCTTCAATACCAAGCGAATGAATTTGCGACGCTACACACACGAGGTGTGCGACAAAAATCGGACAATACTGCGCTGCAACGATAACAGTACATTGCACTGGTACGAAGCCAATTACATAACGAAGGAGGAGCTCGAGGATCAGCAGAGGGGCTCGTCGCCGTACAAAATCATTGGAGTTGGCATTGGCATAGCCACAGTGGTAGCCATGATAGCTGGGGTCATATTCGTTGTCCTCTGGTTGTTTAAACGCTCCTGCATCCCGTCGTCAAAGAGTCACACCAACTTGCAGCAGGAGCTAACCAATCACGTCACCAGCCGCAGGGATCCGAATAAAACGTCAACGGCCCAACCAATGCCATCAGCTCCGATCGAGGAGCCAACGTACAACGAACATGATCGGTTGAATCGCATGCCCGATGATGATTACTCGAATCCCATCGACGCTACCAGTAAGCACGATCACATTTATGCTGAATGTAAATGGCCGGAAAGAAACGGTTATACTAGAGTTGCCGCAGAAGACTGAACAGCCCAATAGAACTTAAGTTACCTGTTATGTTATGTTAGATAGACATTGTGATACCTCAAGTCTGGTTATTCAAAAACCACAAATATATATGTATATTTTCATATATTATATATCACTCAAAAACTCTACTGAATATGAGTTCTGCATTCAAAAATGATTTTTTAAAAGCTTTTTGGTAAAAAAAAAAAACCGTTTACACATTTGTTCATTTTGAAAAACATTTTTTTTTTAATTTTGAATTCTAATTCTAATTTTAATTTTGAATTCTTGACAAAGAATAATGTCAAAATTAGCAAAAATTTTAAATCCAAATTCAAACTCTTACAACTTTCTGAAAATTGTGTCATTTTTTTTGTTTGAAATCTAAATTCAATCGATGTTTTAATGTAAACAGTTGCGGTATTTTCCAATTTTAACTCGAGAATTCTTTTTTTGTCGTTATATAAACGACTTGAAATCACAATTGCCAATAATGCTAGGATGCATGTTTTGTATTTATTATTTAATATTATTATTTTTATTTCAAAAATTACAAAATAATCCAACAATTCAAATAATCTGTATCTTGAAATTGTACTAAAAAATGTAAATATTATCTAACCAATGTTCAACATATGAGAAATTATTAAGAAAGCTTCGTTAACTCTCTTTTCATTTTTCTTTCTGCTAAAAAATAGCGCCCGCCTGTCTACTTTACGAAAATACGTATGAAATGCCTCCGGCCTATGAGGAATCTGTGCTGTATGCCACGCCCACGCCCCCATCCCCACCGCCAGTTCAGCGTCACCCACATCATCAACAACAACAACTGCCGTCCACAAGCGCCGCCTGGCGTACGCCGGAACTGCCCGATGTGCTCCGGCGGAATCAATGTGAGAATAGCGTTGGCAGTGCCATTTATGCCACGCCCGTTTGGCGCTCAACGCCCGATGCACCGCCCATAAGCGTAGCCGCTCAAGCAGCGCCAATGCCGATGCCGACGCAACGGCGCTTTGCCAATAACAATCACAATCAAAATAACAATAACAACAACAATAGTGATAACAATCAATTGAAACAGAGCTTCACGTATATGGACGGAGCAGCGACAATGGCCGCCATGGAGCTAATGGATATGCGGGGAGCGACCGCATTGCCGCCCGATTCCGGATCGGATCATTCTGGCGGCAGCGATGAGACTGTCAAAATCGATGATATCAAATATGCCGATGCCGATGCCTGAAAGCACAGCTGAGAATTCTCACAAAAGTAACGTAAATGCGTTTTTTTTTTTTTTTTATTCTTAGATCTCTCAACCGTGCCTAAAAGTATGCGACAAAAATATGTGATTTACATTTTAATTTATAACACCTTTCCCACACTCAAACACACACACACACACACACACTTCTGCAATACATTAGTTCGTAATTTTAATTATTATTATGTTTAAATAAATAATTTAAAAGATTTTAATCAAGTCTCTGGACATACAAATTGAATGTTTTCCACGCAAAACTTAAAGTTCACATTTTGTTTTTCACCCACATGGTCAGTCAATAAGTCAATCAATCAATCAGTCATTCAAGCAATCACAGTCACAAATTCCAGCTGCTTTGCGGTTCTATTCTAAGCCAAAGCTTTAAATTGAATTATGGTATGTAAATAGACTAAACCAATTTTTTTTTGTTTATTCTCACAAATATTAATAATTTTTTCAAAGATGAAACAAATATATATGTATATATAAAATATAGACATTTATGCTGATATTTAAGTAAAAAAAAAACGAAACAAATTTAAGTAAATATATTTTATTTATCAAACATAAGTTAAATTGTGAATTAATTTTAATCCGCCCGTCTAGAAGATACCCTAAACCACGGCACTTTAAGCATATTGAAATGGAACAAATTAGGAAAAAAATTAAATGATCAAAAAAATATATACTTTAAGAAGTCGAAGAAGTCGAAACCATTATACCCTTATTTTTTAGCCATTTTCAATGGGTAAAAGAAAAAAGCAACTCTGGTTGAACAAACATTTTTTTACTGTGTATACAATTAGAAGCTCTTCGGTTTACCGATACGTAAAACCTCTCTGACACTGACTCATAATCGCCCCAGAGTCAAACTGATTGCATATCAAGTTGAAAATGCTTCGGTTGCATAAACAAAAGCCGCTTCGCGTGTGGCATACTTATTATTAATGGTGATTTTTCCACTCTACACAAGTCTTGTTAAAGTCTGTTGAACATTTAACGGGTCTCGTTTTGGGGTGGGGGGCGGCGTGGGGTGTTCTTTTTTTTATACCATAAATTGCATTTTGAATTGTTGAACAACTTGATTTGCAAGCGCAATCAGCTTGTTTTTATTTAGTTTTTTTTTTTTTTGATTGAGAATATGGTAATTACATTCAGTGTAAAATTGTGCTTCTGAGAGCATATAACTTGTCGAATATGCTAATGTTTTGTATAATATAGGAGCATACTCAAATGCTTCACAAGGCGCAAACTATAGTTTTTAAGAGACTGCGAAATATAATATAGATTAATTTAAGTACTCATTTCTTTACATTTGTTTCCTTTAATGTTTTATGTTATTTAATTTCTTTTTTATAGACTGTTAAATTTTTAAACGAAAAGTATCCCATTAAGAATATAATATTTTAGTTAAATAAAATAATTATGATTTTATCTATTTTTATTTTTAATTTAATTTTGTTTGTTAAGAATTGTCGGCAATGCTATTTTCCAAAAGTATTTAAAATTAAAATAAAAAAAATCTGAAATGCATTAAAAATGTTAAATTTAATTTCTGGGAATCTTGATAAGAAAATTATTATTACATAAGGTCAAATCATAAACTAGCAGTTAAAGCTTTGATTTTCATGCTTGATTCGCTTAACATTCGTATGATAATGTTATGTTAAACTCAGTGCTGTTTACATAGTTTTTGACATTTTCTTATTTTCCCGCTGGCCGCTGGCAGCCGGACAGCAAATGATGGCCCTTAACAAGCGCTCTAAGTGGCCGCTTGGCCCCGGGGCGTACTTGTGTTTTGCGGGGGCATAATAGACACTAACAACAACAACAAGTGTCAAGCGATGCGTGTCAGGCCGACGCGCATTCAATTAAACGCGGCGCGAGCAATCAAAGCCAAAGGCGAAAGACCACCGTGCGGGATTGGAGTAAACAAAATACAAACACAAGTGCACACACACATACAAACGCAAGCACACACACACACACGACGAACAAAACAAACAAAAAGCTAAAGACAAACAAAACGCAAAAATTCTTAAAGCTCACAAAGCTGCGCAGTCGCAGCCGATTTGGCGCTGCCGCATGTTAGGCATACGGCAAAAAGAGCAATTAAGATTGCCCGACTAGCGCATATCCTGTATCCAAACAAAACTACGTTTTCTATTTTCGAATTTTTTGCCGTAGCAGTAAAACACCATCTCGTATTTATCAATATTATTCTTAATGGGACAACATACCGATAAGAATTATGATAATCTTAAATGTACATAGGAAATTTCAGCGTATTACTCAAGCACATATGCATATATACACTATTTGGTCGCATGTTACATATATTTGCACAAAACCACTATACTCTTGTTTGAACAGCTTCAATGAGTACAAAGTATAAAGAGCGGGAGGGAGCGATAGAGAGCGAGAGCACACCGAATTCGCTGCTGCGTTCGCAGTCGCTGTCGCTGCTGTGGCTCGAAAATGTTTCGCTCAGTTTGACAATTACTAGCGCTTACGCCGGTCGCGCCAACCGAAAGCCCAGGCCTGGCCGCAGGTTAGTTTTTGTCGCTATTTTAACTGATATCACTGTTATTGATTCTTCTCGTTGTCGTTATTGTTGTTGTGTACTTGAACGCGCCGTTTTAAATTTGTGCGCTGATTTCATAGCTAATGCAAATATTTGCTGTCATATTCTGTTTTATTTTTGTTTCTGTTTATATATTTATTAGTAAGCTACAAGTGTGTGTGTGTTTACGCTGGGCTGTATCGCCCAAAAACAACAATGCGATCAACGGCCAATGGCCACACAAAAAAAGTTCAAAGCTATAAAAATTACAGCAGCAGAAAACAATTTTTTTTTATATACATATATACACATACTTTTTTTTTAATATTTTGCATGTGAGTGCTGCTGTGGACACACACACATACACAACGTAACAAGAAACATGTGAATGCTAAGTGGCGGAGAGCGGAAGAGAGCGAAAGAGCGCAGAAACTTAAACAAACAGCGCGCTAGCAGCGACGCAAACAGCGCAGCTGCTAAAATGCTTAGCAAAGCACATTTTGTATTTGAAAGGATCGTGCTCTCTTATTCCTGCTAATGTGCTCTCTCTAGTTTTTTTTTTTTTTGTGTGTGTGTGTTTGTGTGTGCTGCTTATGTGAGCACAGATCAGTCGCCTACGCACAAAAGCAAAACAAACAAAAAATAAACAAAATCACAAAAACCTAAAAGCGCTGATGGAATCTGCATGTGCGAGCGAGAGGGGTTGACAATGTTCAGAATTGCAAAGAAAGGCGCAAACATGAAAATCAACTGACAGTTCTACGCTAATCCGCAGATACACACGCATTTATAAACATATGTATGTACATATAAATATGTAAATATGATCCACAAAAAACGTCGCAAATGGCACCTTTCCATACTTATTGACATATTGCCATATTCAAAGCAAATTGCTTCGATATTTCAAGGTTACGAGTATGACGAACAAAGTCTGTTTTTAGTTTGCTGCTATTGTTGTTGTCGGTGGGCAATAAAACTGCTAAAAAGCTGAAGTTCGCTTACAGCAACAAAACATAAAAAAAAAAAATACGAAACTTGCCAGTCAAAAGTTTTTGAAAAGTTCAGCGAAATTTGTATAAACAAAAAGGCGCCCATAAATAAATCGCATTAAAGCACAGCAGAAAAATGAGAATGCCAAAACCAAATAAGAGCGTTCTAGCCCGACTAGACGATACCACGTACACATGTAATAGACTTGCTTGACGGATTCAAATAATCGGTACAGGGTATAAAAACACACATCAATCCAAGCCAGGCAAATCTGTGGTTCGTTGTAAGTGTCCACAAATGTGTCGCAAAGAAATAGTGAAGAAACAAATGTGGCTAACAATGATTAGCACTCAAAAGCCATTTCACATTTCACATTCCACTGTTCCATATTCCAAGTTCCTATTTTTAGATTATTTTCTAGCTTTTCCGTTGACTCCACTGTAGTATAAGCTCATTTTCTCAGTTTTCTTGCTTCCCATAGTTCGGTTACGTTTGTTCCGTTTCCGTTTGTTCCACTATCTTTTTCACATTCCATAATATAAATTCGTTTCACTTTCCACTGTTCCATCACAATTCTCAAATGTGATATGTTCAATTTCCTCTGAGTAAGCAGGAAATTTCGCAAGGTAGATAAGATTACCAACTACGATAAGATATAGGAATATTTATGTAAACACAAAATCGGGGCGTTACTTAATAATCATCCGCGAATTGTAGAACAACGTGAAATACTTAACGCCGTTTTGCTGTAATCTTAATGGGGCAGGGCGCAATTTCAAATCGCAGCGAGTCGAGGCTCGTTGCAATTTAAACCATTCATTAATTCATTCAATCATTTATTAGCTCAAATTAGTCGTCTAATTGGACTCGACGCGAAAATCGTGACACGCAGGAAATGCAATTTTGCTTTTTATTTAATTTCCTATGCGTGAGTACAATTCAATAAAGGCTGATGGCAAAATGAAAACAACAAATAAAGGGTTCTTCAAAATCTCACTTAAGAGTGCATGCGTATGTATGTATGTGTATGTGTGTGTGTGTGTGTGTGTGCGTGTATCTGTGTACTATAAGTGTGTCTGTGGCGCATCCGCTGCACAGCAGTGAGTAAATAACAAATAGAAAGTTTTCATTGTAACTGAAATTCCCTTAAGTTAAAGCTTCACAAGACTGCGAGAGATCTTTTTAGCATCTAAAATATTAAGATTAAAATTTACAGCTAGATTTTGCTTCTCTCTCGTTTCCTCTCTCGGTCTTTCTTGACTATTATCTATATCTGTTTCGCTCTCTAACTTTATCACTAAATTCTTTTTCTATTTCTCTAATTCGCTGTATACATCTACCTCTTTCTAATATAATAGCGATATATTTTCTTTCTCTCCCAAACTCCCTGTCTGGTTTTTATCTTTGTCTCTATTTGTAACTATATCTGTTTCGCTCTCCAACTTTATTTCTATCTCTCTCTCTCTCTCTTTCTCTTTGTCCGTCTTGCTCTTTTTTTTCTTTCTATCTAAATTATATTTTCAATTGCGACCTTCAAAACTTAACAGCATTTAGCGTTGATTGGACCCGAAAAAATCATATAAACTATGATCATGATCAAAGTGCCGTTAGTGACGAATATATCTTCACTGATTCAATTAGAGCAACATCAGTAAATATATACACATCTATAAAAGTATATAATACCGTTTCCTTGATGATGATCGACACTTCGCACAAAACTGTGTGGGGGAAATGCATAATCGATCATCATTAATTTATTAAAACGAAGAAAAATTACGAAAATGAACAGTTATCTGGTAGATCGTGGTCGGACTCCGGCAAACGTAGATAAACGAGTGAAAAGTTTCTAAAATCTAAGTTCAACTATTTCGGTTATTTACACTGATCAAAAAAACACAGCACAAAAAAAACTTACTTTCTTGGCGAGCTCTGTTGACGGTTAAAAAAATGTCGGCAACTTATATACCACCACCTACCTGTCGATAAGAATCTGATATATATGTTTATATATAAGTTTATGACTCAATTAGTAATTGCACCTTTAAAAATTAGTATTATCACCAGTTATAAGTAAACAGTCAGTTGCCAATTGAAACAGTATGCGAGCTCAACTAAATACACACACACAGACACATGCACACACACACAGACACACGCACACACACGCAGACACAACAAAACTGCTGATAAGCATAATAAAACAAGTGAGAAAGCTCTAGTCGGGGCCGCCCGACTAGGAGATACCCTGAACCCTGTCCATATAATCATTTCAACCCGTGTGAATTTATACATACATACAAAAATTCACAAATTCACACATACACACAAACTCATGAAATGCCGCACGCACTTTGCGAGGTTGTTGCGCTTGCCCCCACTATGAAAACGAAATCCTTGTTTTTTTCTAAACTAAATGTATGATCGTTATGAAACTTTAAAGACTTATTGGGGGCTTCAAAATCTATGTACAAACCAATTTGCAAGTCTGTAGTATTTGATTTGCGGTTTTTATGGTTTTGTCGATATTATGGGCAAAAATAAAATAAATAAAATAAGTTTGATAGCTGTAGAGTTTATAGTTTGGGAGTTATTCTAAACAAAACCGAGTCAAAAAAGCAATAAATATCGATATTAAGAAAACGGAAAGAGTTATCGATCTTTTGAAATAAAATTGATCTGCGTATGGTATATACGAACCGAATGAGTCCAATATCAGCTTTCTAGCTTTTGTAGTCTCTGAAATCGACGTGTTCATACAGACAGACGGACATGGCTTAATCGACTCGGCGAGTGCTCCTGATCAAGAATATATATACTTTTTGGGGTCGGAGATGCTTTCTTCTGCCTGTTACATACATTTGCACAAAACCATTATACCCGTTTTTAGCCATTTTCAATGGGTTCAGGGTATAAAAAACACCTTTAGCGATAAAAACAATGTTTTTTTCTGTTTTTTTCTTATCAGCGCTTATGAAACACTTAAATGGAACAACAGAAACGGAACGGCTACAACTGAAACAGTGAAAGAGAGCGCGGTAGAGAGAGAGAGAGAGAGGGTATTGAATTGAAAGTGTTTAACGAACTAGAATAATTAAGGCAGAGACAGAAACAGAACCAAAACGACGGCTAACAGAAAACAATTCGCTATGAATTATTTGACATAAGAATTAAACGTTCAGCTCAAATCAATAAGAAACTAAATA
This sequence comes from Drosophila micromelanica, assembly GCA_004143825.1. NCBI lineage: Eukaryota > Metazoa > Arthropoda > Insecta > Diptera > Drosophilidae > Drosophila > Drosophila micromelanica. The sequence goes on along the minus strand of SCDY01000755.1, from coordinate 41,223 downwards.
AAAATTGTTATCAAAAATAGACAAAAATGCGAAATATCAAAAATCTCAAAGATCCCACCTGTGTGGTGCTACTGTGGCTGCTGTGGCTCTGCCCCACAGCGGCGGCAACAACGATAACAAAGGTCACCTGCAACGAGCACGATACAACAATCACCTGCGATTGCAACAACGATGACCAGGTGAGTAAAGTGTGGTTACACTTGGAGAACAAAACGATTATATCGATTACGATTACTTAAATTAAATAGAAACATTAAATTAATAATTTTGTTCAGAATTAGAAAATTAGAATATTTTTTAAATGCTTTTTTTAAAGCCAGAAATCTACTTTAATCAAGTACAAGCGTAGAATTATGAATTTTTATTAAAGTTAAATAAATGTTTTAATTTAAGAACGGAATTCTTGTTTTCAGAACCTTTTATTATTTCTTCCAGAAGCAATATTTTAACTAAGAATTTGAGCTCTTTTAAGCAAACTATTATTCAAAATATGTTTACAAAAATGAATATCTTTTTTTGATGTTAAAATAGAAAACTTGAAAACTTTGCTCAATTTAAGAACAAATTTTACTTAATTCAAGAAATATACCTGGATCTTAAAATAGAAAAAAAACTAAATTTGTATACCTTACTTTTTCTCTGAATGTAGAGGATCAAAAATTCGTATGTTCTACCTACATTAACCCTTCATCTCTCTCTTTTTCTCTCCCACCCCCCTGTACAGGCCATGTTATTGCCGCAGCTGAGCGGCTCCGTTTTTCAGGTGGAAATACGCAATTGTCGCGATTTGATCGTTGAACCAAATGCTTTGGATAATACCGATGGTCTGCGCAAGATCAGTTTTAAGCATGTGAATCGCCTGGTGCTGGAGAAGAACGCATTAAGTGTGTCCCGTTATGCCAGCAACAAGGCGCTAATTGTCGAATTCGAGGAGGTCAACTTTCAGTTGATCGATTCGCACGCCATCAGTGGCAACATCGAGGAGATCTCATTCACAGGTGGACGCATCGAGCAAATGCATCCATTTGGCTTTACCACCATCAAGGACAGTGCCATATTGCTCAAGCTGGACGGTGTCACCGTACAGCGTATCGAAAGTCAGGTAAGCCCTACAGAAGCGCACAAGTTGCCAAAATGAATTGGCCCGAAATTCACGACAAGGTATTTACAGCAGCTCTAAGGTCCCAGTCAATGTTAATTACTTTTTGTTTTTGTTTAGTTTAGCTACCTGTTAAATATTTGACAAACAACTGAAATTGCAAAAATATAAAATATGCTATAATATCTACTTATAAATAATAAACAGCTCATGAATCATCATTTCTGAATCATATTTGTCAAACAATTAGGGTGTTGATAAAATGCTAACATTTTGGAGGCACAATTTTTAACTTCCAAAGACCTTGTTATAAAATTATACAATTTTGTACATTTTTTGAGAAAAGTACAAGTTTTTACTGTTCAATTATTTGAAAAGTTTTTAGAACAAATCCAAAGAAAGTGGATTAATAGATATAGAATATTTTAAGAAGCCAACTAATTTATTTTGATGGAATGCTATATAATTTTCTAAATTTCCCTATTTGCAGGCATTTAAAAAGTTTGCCGTGGAGAAAATGATAATTGTCAATTGCAATTTTGTTGGAAATCTGCCGACGCGCGCCTTCTACGAACTGGAGGTGACCAACGAGCTGGCGATGCGGAACAATCAATTCCAGGAGCTACACTCGCACGCCTTCTCCTTTAAGCGTAGGTTTTCAGACTGATTGATTGACTGATTGATGATCAGCGCACATTTTAAACTAAAAAAGCTAGCTAGCTGAAATTCATTCGATTGGCTTTAAACTTATTTTCAAAGGTGTTTGAAAAATTGAAAATGTTCTATATTGCAAAAAATTTGATTGATTTGATTTTAATATCCATCAATGTACAGTCGGTTGTAAGCGACTTCACAATACTCGTTCACAGTCTTAATTCCTATTGTTATTTTGGAATATTTTTATAATTCCTGCAGACAATTTTTGAGTTCGATCAAATTGAATACTAATACTATAATTGAATTTATCTTTATATGAATATATATATATATATTTATATATTTGTTTTTATATTCCCCGCAGTCATCTCCAAGCTGAGCCTGAGCGAGAATCGCTTTGCGGCCGTCGACGGGGAGTGGCTGGAGGCGCACATCCGGGACGCGGTCACGTTGCGTGGCAATCAGTTTGGCGCCACCAGCGAGATAGCCTTTCGCAGCCTGGCCGTCCATCGCGACTATCAGCTGAGCGAGCGTCTGGAGCTACGCTTCCACAACAACACCGTCCACAGCCGGCTGGCGGTTGGCAATGGTGCAACGCTAGCCGCGGAGGCGCCACCGCAGCCGCTCCACTTTGACGAGCGTTTCGCGCTGAGCGTTAGACAGCTGCGCTACGAGAACGCCTGGAGCTGTGAGCAGCTGGACATGGACGCGAAGCCGCCGCAGCCACGCGACGAATTCTTTCGCCAGCACAGCGAACAGCTGCTGTTCCGAGCCGAAGCCACGTTTGTGCCGCTGCGTCAGCTGATCGTGGATCAGTGCCAGCGCAGCAGCCATGTGGGTTACATTGTGGCGGGCAGCGTTTTGCTGCTGCTGCTGCTGTTGCTGCTGCTGCTGTTGGTCTGTTGGCGGGTCGCGCAGCGGCGGCGACGTCGCAAACTGGATGTGGTGCAGCCGGAACCGCGCACCTACAAGGAGACACAGATTGTATACCAAATCGAGAATGCTGGCCTGCTCAAGACTGATTTGTAAAGCTACACACACACACAACCACACACACATCAACACACACACACACAGCTGAAAGACGCTAAAGCGGAGCGACGCAGCGCACCAGCAGCACCACCAAGAACCACCAAGAGTGACCTTTCGTTGTACCAAATTCATAGCTTACGTTTAGTTTGTATCGTCTAACGTTATTCCATTGACCTATCTATAACATACGTATATATATTTATATAAATACATATATATTATTATTTATATATGCATATAATCCTAAACATAATCCTACATTTATATAAGTTGTAAATAAGAATTATGACTTTAAAACAATATTTAAAACTTTGCCTGTTTTTTCATATCATAAAATCTTAAACTAAACATAATGGAATGTTATGAAAATTTCTTATGTTAATAGTTCATATTTAGTAAACAGTTTGCCCTAACAATAATCGATATATGTATATATATAAGAATATGTTTGCGATTCCAAAAGTATTCCTGATCAGTATCAATATTCCAGTCGGTATAATTAATAATATTTTTCAATGCGAACCATTTGGTCTGTTTTTAATAGTCAGTTTAAAAATTCGTAAAAATATCTAGCGTTTTTTTTATTTTATACCAAGAGTTTTTGTATGAATAACTTTTCTATTCTTTTCCAAGATATTCGGAGTTTGAACTTGTTAGACGTAACAAAAGTTCGTTCCCAGTTTTGAAAACTAATTATGTTTCTAAATATTCACTTACTGAGGTGAAAATGCTGTTAACATGGTGGTTTTAACAGTTTATCATTCACAGTCTCACGTTAACAGCGTGACAATAACATAACAGCAATTACCTTATACGTAAATGTTAACATTAAATTTGATCAAATCATATTTAGAAAAAATTAATTTTTTTAAACGAATTTTTTGTTTTACCTCCCTTTTGCCCTTATCCATATTTTTCCGTATTTTTAGCTAAAGCACATATTTGCCCGCAGTTTGTATTATATAACTTACCTTTGGACTTTGTGAACCCAACAAGTTGGCCCAATTTTATTCATAACAATATTATTCTGAAAATGTTTTGTACAATTTTTTGACTTACCCAATGGGCAAAAATGATTCCAATGCCTGATGTACAGTTAGTTGTGGTTCGGATAGCGCAAAGCCCTTTGAGAGCAGCGTGTGGTGAGCGCTAATTGTCTCCTCAATGCCGCTCATATCTTCGATATCCTTGTCTTCTACATAAATACAAATAAGAATATGTTTATATATACATAGGTAACTTATAAATAAATAAAAAAAGGGCAGCGCGAATAATATCTCTTAAAATCTTACAGAAAATTATATATGTCACATGTGTCGCGTAACGTATTTCAAAAAGGCGGGGAATCAACTAATCAACTAAGAAAATTCGATAGTATTTCAAAACTTGTCTATTTTTACTGTCACGTAAGGGAACTTAGTTGATCATTATCTAAAAACATACTTTTAAAGCTTCCCTTATTCAATAGACCAATAAGAATTCCTTTAAATTTCCTCATTAAAATCAAATTCAAAGCGTACAAATGTCACATGCGTAGCTCTTAAATCAGTTGTAATATCTTACCTGGTAAATTGAGATCCTTTTTCATGAGATTGGCGCTGCACATGCCGCCCAAATAGGCCAGCTCCTGTTCCAGTCGTATCAGACACGAATTGCTCGCATTGATCTGAGCGAGAAGGCGATAGTTCAGAGATTAGACAGAGAAAGAGACAAGAGAGTGCGTTTAGCTTACCGCCGTGGGATTATCATAGCCAACTACCAAACATTTGAAGCCATAGCGATTATTGTGCGGATCCTGGGCATAGAGCGAAGCGGTTTCCAGAGAGAACTCAACACAGTTGCCCGGCAAAATGAGCACATTCTGCAGCCAATTGGAAGCGCTGTGAGATAGAAAGAGAGGGAGAGAGGTAATGAGAGAGTGGCAAAAAAAACTTGAATATACAGAGATTACTTCTATTGGAAGTATATAATAGTGTAGTTTGATTTAGATAAAATTAAAATATAAAAACAAAATATATATATAATATATATATATTTATCTTGTTACATATTTGAAGCCTCAAATTGTTAGGAATTTTAAAGGGTTTTTTTTGTACACATAAAATATATAATAACGCTTACGTATTGAACTTCTTGACCACAATCCAATCGTGGTCGGCTGCATCCAGTTGGCGCATGGGAACTGTGCCGGCTGTGCCCGGCGTGCGACAGCAGCTGCTCATCTGGAGTTGGGCATTGTGGACGCGTCGCCCGCTCACATTGTTATCGAGTATATCGTAGTAATCATCGCCAGCAGGTGCTGATGTGGACGCTCCTGCTCCCGCGGTTGCTGTTGTTCCTGTTCCTGTTGCTGCTGCTGTTTGGCAGGGCTGCGTGACGGGCGCCGGTCGCATAGGTATCGATAGCAGCAGATAATCCTCGAGCTGTGCGGTGCCGCACTGCGGATCAAACTCAATGGTCAGCCACTGGACGCAGGGCGGAAACTCGACGCGATAGCAACTGATGCTGGCGCTGCGATACGGATGCTCGCTCTCGACAATGCAATAATGATTGCTGGTGGTGCTGGTGGGCGGTGCGGGGTCCGGCTGGCGGGGCTGTTCGTTGCGCTGCTCCTTGGAGACGTGCATCTGATTGAGGGCGGCAATGTGCGGCAATATCTCCTTGATCAGGCCGAGTATTTGAACGGAACTCTTTGGATCGCTGCAGGCGAGATTGGCGATGTGCGCATAGACCAGCGGCAGCAGCGTATGAAACATGTTCGATGCGGCCAAATTGAATACCTCCAACAGCTGCAAGGCGGCAACACCGCCCCCGCCCCCGTCCCCGCCGCCACCAACGCCAACCTCCTCCGAGTCCGAGTGCAACAGTTGCTGTGGCGCCGTCGGCAATTGTTGTTGTGTTGCCGTTGCCGGTTGCAGCTGTGGTGCCGTCTGCTGCTGCTGTTGCTGTTGTTGTTGTTGTGCCGGCAACTGTATCTGCTGCTGCTGCTGCTGCTGTTGTAGTGTCGGCAATTGTTGCTGCTGCGCCGGCAGCGGTTGCTCGGCGGCCAACTCATATTCGGAGCGCTCGTTGCCATTCAGTTTGGCGGATAATTGCACGCTTGAGAAACTCAGTTCGGCTGTTTCCTCGACACCGATTTCGGTGGCGCCAATTTCGATTTCCATTTCGAAGGGATTCGTCGAGCGCTTGTCAAACTTGAGCGTCTCCATGATGCCCTTGGAGAAGGACTCGATGCGCTTGCCCAAATCCCGGGCGGTTGTCGAGAGCTGCGGATCAACGGGCAGCGCAGCGGTCCGCGAATTGTTCGCCCAATTGATGTCCATGTGCTCCTCGATGGGCGTTATATTGTGCTCCGAGTCGATGGTCTGTGTGTGATTCGACGATGAGTTGTCCGTCGGCGAACAGGAGGCGGCCATCGCATTGCGCGCCAGAATAAGCAGCTCCGTGCACTTCTTGGTGATGTCCGCTGCAATTTGCAGCGCCGTATCCCGTGTGGAGATCTCGCTGCTGCCGGCCGAACCGTTGCCATGTGCCGCATCCGTTGAGCAGCTGGCAGCCGCTGCCGCCTCCTGTTGCTGCTGCAGGAGCAGCTGCTGCTGCTGATGGTGCTGATGGTGCTGCTGGTGTTGTTGCTGCTGCTGCTGCTGCTGTTTGATGGGCGTGCTGTAGTAGAGCACGCTGGGCAATTGGCCGCGGGCGGGCGTGGTGCCATTGAAGCTGAGATCGCAGGCATAAAAATGGAAATTGGCACCGCAGGGACCGCGTACCGTAGGCATGCCCGAATCGCCGGAACAGGTGCGTGCGCCCTGTGTGCAGAGCCGGAGGGCGTAGCGGGCGTGCTCCTTGATGTGAACCGGATGCTCGAACTTGATCTCGGCGAGATCGTTGTGCACCGCCTCCTGGTCATAGCTGCCCGATATCGATTCGAGTGTCTCCCATTTGTGCTGCGGCTGCAGATCGACCGTATTATCGAACAGCAGCTCCAGCTGATAATCATAGCTGCCCGAACCGGAATAGACCATCGCCCCGGCAATGGCAATGCCCGGCCGATCCACGGAGAATGCGATCGCATCCGGGCCAAAGTTGCCCGTGTTCCAGGTGCGACTCAGATCGCAGCGGGCGAAACGGGAGCCCGTCGAGTGCAGCGTTCGCGGCGGCAAAAACAGTTTATCGTATTCACCAAGCGCCGTCTGGTAGACAATCTCGGCGAGAACGCGGGCCAACAGATGGCAACAGTTGTCGATTAGGCCCTGATTGATGGACTCCTTCAGGGCATAGCTGCCGCCGAGGCAGCGACTGTAAATGGACTCGATGCGCGCCCGGATCGGGCTGGCAATGATGTCCAGCAGACGGACCAGCACATCCTTGAACGTCCACGAGTTGCTCAGAAAATCGCTCTTCTCCTGCTGCGTCCGATAGATCATCTGCTCCACGAGTATCGGATACTGATGCGCCTCCGTTGACGACAGCATCGGCAAACCCGAATTGTCGCTGGGACTGATTATCGATTGACGTTCATTTCCGGACGCACTCAGCAGCGAGAATGTCGCACGCAACTTCACCGTCGGCGAGCAGAGACCGGCGAGGATGGCGCTCAGCAGGCGGGAATGCAACGCGCCACGATCCATTTGGGCCAGCAGATCGCACAGGCAGTTCCATTTGAGCGAGGACGTGGGATAGAATGCATCAAAGCAGGCCACAAAACTCAAATGGCATTCGTCCAGGATTTCCAGCACCAAGGCGTAGCCTGCAAGGAAGCCAAAAAAGATTAGTTAACTACAAATATATATATACAAACAATTAAAAAGAAATATTTTATTTTTATAAAAAAAAAAAACATAATACAATGAATCCATAATTAAATATTAAATAATAATAGAAATAAAAATCTACTTTACAAAAATTCAACTTTTACTGAGGTAATATAGTATATATTGAAAGCAGATCAATTGTCCACATAATTAACGAAGATTCAGTTTTCAAAGTTTTCTTTTAAGAATAATAACATTAAAAGTGGGGATCTTCATCAGAATGTAACTTTGTCTTAACCAAAAATACAATATTTATAATTGTTTAGGTTGTTAAAATGGTATTTGAATTTCTGGAATGTTTGACTTGCTTTTAATTTACGTATCTCTTTATATATCTTCGTATCTACGTATCTTCTCTATATATATATATATATATATATATATATATATGCGTAGAACTAGTCACCAAAGACAGTTTTATGGATGACTCACCCTCATCGGTGGCAATGTCCTTGAAGATGTCATCACAGAAGATGCTGATGAGCAGGGCGCGCACATTGCCAATGCACTCGGCCAGCTGAATGTTCTCCAGATTGGTTTTGCGGGCCGCCGGCGTGCCGGACACATTGCCGGACAGCGTTGTAACCGTGTTGCTGGCCGTGCGACTCGTCGGCTTCTCTGCAGGTTGGAGAAATTATGATTATATCTGGATTATAGTTAGAGACTGCAAGACCCACCTTTGTTATTTGACTTTTGTTGGAGCTTGGAGAGTGCAGCGGCAACGGCCCCGCCCGCCGCTGATGTGCTCGCTGCCGTTGATGCGGCCGCTGCAGTTGCTGCTGCTGTTGCCGCTGCCGCAGCTGCTGCGGCTGCTGCTGCTGCATTGGTTGCGCGCTGCGGATAGATCTCGTTGGTGTACTTGCGCAGGAGGCGCAAACAGGATTTGTTCACATAGCCGAGATACTGCAGTGTCTGCTGCAGCTGCAGCGGCCGGGCGCGATCGCGTTGCTCGCGCAACTGGGTCTTGAAGCAGTCCCACGACCAGCTGAGCAACACCACCAGACTCTCGAAGCACTCGCGACTGACGCTGTTCGCAAAGGCGCGCGAGATGCGCTGCACGGGATCGGCGTCGAGCGGCAGCTGCACCTGTTTGCTGTCCTGGGTGACCAGGCGGTAGAGTATCGCTGGTATTTGGCCGGAATTGACGTCGGTGCCATTGTTCGCCTTCTTGCTGGACTTGAATGAGAACACCACCTGATCCTCGGTGGTCACCGATGCCTGACCGCACGAGCCACAGTCGGAGGATGGGCCCGCGATCCGCGCCCAAACCAAATACCAGCGTCCGGCCGCTGCGCTCACCGGCTTCGGCAGCAGAATGTGATGTTTGCTGCGGGCGGCGCACTCGTACGGCACCTCCTTGGTCTCGCTGATGAGGACGCCCTCCTTCTCGTAGCCGCCGCCATCGGTGCCCAGATCGTACAGCTTCAGCTTGCAGCTGTATTCGCCGCGTCCGCCGAACATACCAAAGCCGCAGAGCACAATGTCCGTGTCCGCCGAGAAGCGCACCGCCTCCACACTGTGCCCCGAATAGCCCCAGCCGCCGCCGAAGTTATCGAACCGATTCACCACCTGATACTCGCCGCTCTGCGCCTCGGCGGTCTGATGCGGCTGCTGCGGCAGCGCCTGCTCAAAGCACCCCGGTATATTGTCCTGGGCCGATGTCAGTATGTCCAGGCAGGCCAGCAGATTGAGCGACGCCTGCGAGCGCGAAACACGCGCGTCCGCCTTGCACGGCAGCGACAGCTCCGGCGACAACAGCGCCCGATAGTTGCCCGCGTTCTATATAAATAAATATATGAATAAAATATATAAATAAATAAAATAATATAAATAAATGAAAAATCATGATCAAAATGCCATCATACTTGTAAATCGGTTCAGTTTTGGCAAAGTTATGGGAGTTTAAGCTTGGGAGCTATGGATCCGAGAGCTTTACATGTCAAAAATTTTGTCAATTTTGACATGATTTTTGACCAAAAATTTGACTCCCTCAGAATCACTTTTAATGTTGTTTTTTGTACTAAATTTGATAAATAGAAACGATTAAAAACATAAACTTGCAATTTTAAATTTAAAAAAAAAATTTTTTTCGAAAATGAACAAGGGGGGACCACATGATTTTTTGACAAAAAAATTTATTTTCAAAAATTCATATATCTTAAGTGTAGACTCAATCTATATGAAAAATCATGATCAAAATGCCATCATACTTGTAAATCGGTTCAGTTTTGGCAAAGTTATGGGAGTTTGAAGCTTGGAAGCTATGGATCCGAGAGCTTTACATGTCAAAAATTTTGTCAATTTCGGCATGATTTTTGACCAAAAATTTGACCCCCTCAGAATCACTTTTAATGTTGTTTTTTATACTAATTATGATAAATAAAAACGATTAAAAACATAAACTTGCAATTTTAAATTAAAAAAAAAATTTTTTTTTCGAAAATGAACAAGGGGGGACCACATGATTTTTTGACAAAAAAAATCAAAAAAAATTTATTTTCAAAAATTCATATATCTTAAATGTAGACTCAATCTATATAAAAAATCATGATCAAAATGCCATCATACTTGAAAATCGCTTCAGTTTTGACAAAGTTATAGGAGTTTGAAGCTTGGGAGCTATGGATCCGAGAGCCCTCAACAATTAAGCGGACATTTTTAGAATCCGGAATTAAAACGTTTTACTTTTTTCAATGGAGCCTACGAAAGGACCGCTTTGAGCCCAGAACTTATTACCAGTTTAATCCCAGAAACTCTACCTTTTATTAGATTCAAGTTAACTTGTTAACCAAAATATATAAATACTTAATTTAACAATTAAAATAAATGAATAACGCTTGTCACATACCACATCGCATTCGGATATTTCGCTGGCGACGACATTATGGCAGCGCAGCTTGCGGGCGCCGCCGTCGAAGACCCACAGCACATTGTAGCTGGGATCCATGGCGAATGCGATTTGGGGCGGCGGCGGCAGCAACGGCTGCTGCTCCGGCGATGCGGGACTCGCTTGATTCGCCTCCGGACGCGATCGTATGCGTCGCTGCTGGCGTGGCGTAACCGGCACCGAAATCGGCTGGGCCGCCTCCAAATGCTGATGCTCCTCGAAGATGTGATTTCGCGCCTCATGCATGCTGCGCGACATTTGCTCATTGATGGGCACACCCGCTGAGGAGCTGCCGATCAGCGGCAGCTCGGCCATCACCGGTGTCGCCACGTCCACATTGCGATTGATCTCCGGCTGCCCATTCAGCTGCATTGTCTGCAGCAGCTGGGCAAAGTTTGTCTGGCCGCGATAATGCGGCGTGCAGCTGCCATCGCTGCGGTTGATGGACAGCGTTTGGAATGACAGCGGAATGCTGGGTATAAGTACTGGAGGAGCAATAAGAATGGTTAATTAATGAGGTTCCATAAAAATTGTTCAATTATGCTATGCAACTATGCTAAGTAAATCCCAAGTTATAATCAGCAAGTTATTAATACAAAAATTGAATTGCACATTTTACTATGTTTAAAATGAATATGAAAGAATTATAATAGATTTACAAAGTTAATAATTTCATTGAAAAAACTATTCATTTTTGTAGCTAGCTCTAAAATTGTGGGAGATGTGGAATAACTTTTTTTAACTTTTTATTTTAGAAGCGTCATCTATAATCTATTTTTGCGTTCATAACAGTTAATTGACGGACTGACAAATATACTTAAAATATCCCCTTCTGACTTCGTGAAGGAGTATTAAAAATACAACATTTTTTAAGCGCTTTTCAGACAAGTTTAACTGATTTTAAGTGGCTCGGTAATAAAAGTTGTGCAATCTCAAGTTGGCAATTTAATTTGGGGTTTTACTTTAATTACTTGCAAGTCCATCAATGCTTACTTATGGTCTTTTTGTTGGCCACCACATGCATCTTGGGCAGCATTTGAGCGGTGATCAGCGACTCGTCGATTTTGATAAATGTCTGATCGCCATTGGCACCGATCCAGGTAACCTTTTTGCCATAGCTAGGACCCAAGCCACTGCAAAATAAATAAATATTTACATATATAATTAAATTGATTGTCAAATTGAACAATTTGTGGTTATTTACAAGACGGCACCGGGCGCACAATTCCATAGAAACTTCTGGCGTTGCGCTATGAGGGCAGCCGTATTGGGCGGCACCAGAATGGACTCCTTGGAGCCACCGGGCAGCAAGCTGGCGGCCTCCTTTGACGCAGCTTCCTCCTCCTGCTGCAGCAGCAGCATCTGTTGCTGGGCAATCGCACTGGTGGGCACCGTCTTCTGGCCGTAATCGCTGGGCAGACGACCCAGCTGACCCTTCTGATAGTTGCCAAACGTGTAGACGACACCCTTGTGGGTCAGCAGCACGGTGTGATTGCTGCCCGCCGCCACCTGGCTGATGGCGCCCTGCACCTGGACACGAACCGGGCCAGTGATTGCCTGCAGATCGCCGGTGCCCAGCTGGCCGTATTGATTGCTGCCAAAGGTGAACACCTCGCCGGCCAGCGTCAGCACGACGGTGTGATGGAGGCCGCAGGCCACTTGCACCACCGGTGAGCCGCTGGGCAGCTGCAGGATTTGCGGTGCCAGCGGTGCCACACGCGGCGGATCCTTGTCCAGATCGGTGGGTGTGCCGCCGCCGCCGCTGATACCAGCGGCGCCCGTTTCCAGCTCCAACGGTTTCTTCTCCTTGCGCCGCATTATCAACGTCTTGGAGCGCTGCTGTCGCTGCAGCTCACCCGGCAAAGGTTTCAGCTCCGATCGGCTATCAGCTGCCACTGCAAAAGGACAACAATGTAGAAGAATTGTAGATGAATATTGCATTGATATAACTTTTAGGAATTCAAATTGATGCTCTTCTTTGCGAGATCTGAACTAAAAAAACGTTATATAACGTCTGAATTGTTTTTTAAAAAATATATGTTCTTTTTTTTATGGGACATATGAGCTTTTTTCGCATAAATGGGTTTCGTCAATTTGCCACGCCCTCAGTGGGCGTATACATAAAAAATTGTAACAAATAGTAAAAGACATCCTCAGTAATCTGTCTGCAAAAAGTGATGTAAGATTCTGTCAAACTGAGGGAGATATATCGATTTCAATGATATGCCTAGCTTCCAATAAGCGTAGAAAAGTTTCGCACCAAATTGTTTATAATTGAAATTTCAAATCAGACAAACTTAACGGCATATATTAGGTTTTAGGGTTGCGACGCCATCCACTTACCGATCTCGCTCTCCTGGAGGGCAACGCAGGCGGCGCACAGGCCGCACTTGGCACAGCCGGCATCGCCATGGCCGCAGGGACAAATGCTGCCGGCGAGCCGCTGCTCGAGCGGCACATTCAGCGCCGAGACACAGCTGACATTGTAGCCGGTGCATTCGCGGCACATGACACAGACGCGACACTGGCCCTGCACCAGATTGTGATCATCGTAGTCGCACAGTGTCGAGAAGTCGACCTTATGCCGCTGGCCGAGCAGCACATACGCAGCCGAGCAGCTGGGCACATCCCGGACGGGCATCATTTTGTTGAAGATGCGACCGCACTGGCCCTTGTTGTTCAGACCGAAGGTGAACACCTGGCCCTTGGCGCTGAGGGCGACACAGTGCGCCTTGCCCAGCGCCACTTTGGTCACGTGCTGATCGAGCAGTTCGGTGACGAACCCCATCGAATCGCAGTGGGCCGTATCCTTGCCGTACATGATCAGTTTGCCGGTTTTGGTCACAAACGCGGATGTGCCATTATTGCAGGCGGCATGGACCACCACATGACCATCGATTTTGTTCATCTTTTTGGGCTTGACCGCCTTCGGTTGCCGTCGATTCTTGGAGCTGTCGCCATCCTCGCCACGTCGAGCGGTGCCCGCAAAATAAACGGTGCCATCGTCATTCACCAGCAGCGCATGGATGCCATCGTGGCCAACGGCAACGTGGACAATGTGCGCCGCCTTCGCGACAATCAGTTCGGTTAGCTTCAGCGTGGGCGTGCGACCCACACATTTCAGGCCCAGCGCCGCCGATTTGCCATAGTAATAGACACGGCCGTTGCTGGCGCGTACCAAGCCAAACTCCTTGCCACATGCCATGCCCAGGACGTCGGCATCGCGACACGGCGCCGGCAACTTGGGCTCGAAGCTATTGTGCGCTGACTGTATGCGCTGGATCTGATGCTGATTGAGCAGCTCATCCTCGAAGGCCGCGTAGCCGAGGGTGCGAAACTTCTTGCGGGCCAGCTGCAGCGGCAGCTCAAACGGCGGCGGTTCGCTGCTGTAGCTGTTATGATAGAGATTCAGTTTCTTAACCACGAGAGTGTCCTGAAATAGAGAAATACAGAAAAAAGAACTAAGTGAGGCGAACATAAAAGAATGGAATCAAGTGGGATCTGAAGCGGATATTCTGCAAACTTTTATTTCACTATAGAGAAATTTCCATATTCCAATTTATAAATTTTTCCGATGGATTTTTAGCTTACTATAAACATATGTAGAATTGCATATTTATTTATAGCTAAAACTTGCTTGAAAATGAAATCATCTTCGTTCCGATTATATATATATAAATATTTCAAGCTATATCTTTAAGCGAATTATATGTATTCATGTCAGACTGTTTTTCAGTTCATCTACATAATCCTATTATCTCTGAGCTTATAAAAGTTAAAGCCTTATGAAATGCCAAATCCTAAAATTTATGTTTTTATAACTGTACAATTTTTTAAAAAAGATAAACATCGATTTGGGACTTAATTTTTTCCTTTTAAGTTAAATTAAAAACTGTTAGCTAATAAAAACCGTAATCAAAAATAAAATATATGTGGCAAGAGCTTTTGTTAAATTCAATTTTTAAAGTTAGGAGTTTTACAAGTTCGAAAATCGAACAAGAAGAAAAGAAAGTTCGAGTTTCCTTCGGATAGTTTTTCTTAAATTCAAGTTATTTGAATATATTTAGTTGTATAACGACTATAAACTGATAATTGGACAAAACACCACCTCAAATCTAATTGCAACACTCTTCTCCATCTAATCTAGTTTATTTAACACAGAACACCTATCTAGATATTAAGTATGGTATACTAATAGATATCCCCGATTGATACGGCCCCTAAAATAGCTACAGACTTGTACTCACATCGCGATTGCTGCATATGGCATGCAGGGAATCGTCGTCCGTGAAGAGTACATAGTTGAGGCCCTCGCGCATGGATAGCATATTGAGGGGATTCATTGACTTCACCGCCAGGGTGTCCATGCCCACAAGCTGCAGCTGATCGGCGCTGCGCTTGCAATTGCGCCGGAAATACAATTGACCGCCGCTGAAGCCCAGCCAGGCGTTGCGCTCGCGACAGAAGTCATCGTTCTGTGCGTAGACGTGACCCTTGTAGGAGCCGCCGAAGCCGGTGCCAATCTTAAGCAGAGCACCGCCGTACAGCACATAGACAAAGACGCCATCGCAGGCCATGGCTGGCGCCGTTTGCTGCTGTGCGCTCGTCAACGGGGATAGCTTCACTGTGAACTGCAAGAAAGTTGAGATCGGGTAAGAGAAATAATAAATATTGAGCTCAAATAGTTATATATTACAATAAGTCCATCCCTTTGTTTATATATTTTTATTTCATGAATTTTACTAATTTAAAATAGTTCTATGTTACAATATAACTATTTCTTAACTGTCTTCTGTTAATTTGAAAATCGGTTAGCTTGAATTTTACTAATTCTGGGAGATCATGTTAGAGAAATAGTTCTTTATTACAATAAATCCATCTCTTAACTGTCCTCTGTTAATTTTTAATTTGTTTTTTTTTAACATTTTAGTTTATTGATTTTACTAATTTCTATTATAAGATAATATAATATATGATAATATTAATCAAATGTTTTATTTTTCTTTTGACTAAATCTATGAGTTTCTTTTTCTACTCAACATATTATATATAATCCCAAAAATTGATCCGTACTCACCTCATCGATCAGGGAATTCTGCGGTACACCGTGACTGTGGAAGTCGGGACGTGTTGGCTTGTTGAGCGCCGCGCTGATTACCGTATGTTGCAGCGCGGCCAGCACGGCGGGCAGCTGGACAATCTGGGCGGACAGCTGCCTGGGTGACATGAGCATGGCGGCGATGGCCTTCAGCATTTTGCCGGTGTCGCCGCGTGCAATGCACAGGCCGAGCAGAGCCGAGCAGGCCATGGCCGACCAGTTGGCCTCGGCGCCCGTGGTGGAATTGATCGCTGCTGGCATGGTGGCCAAATCGAGCAGCAGATCGTAGAACGGATTGACCAGCTCCTCCGGTTCGAGCTTAAACGATTCCGGCTGCTGGCCCTGGATGACATCGAGCAGCGCCTTCAGCGCCTTGGTGCACAACAGCGGCTGGATATGCCGGGCGTCCGCAATCAGCTCGAACAGGCTGCGCAGGCCGGCGCCCACAATGAGCGGCACTGTGGCATAGACCGGTTCGCGTTCCTCCACCTCCTCCGTATCCGAGTCGGCATCGCTATTGGCGCTGTTTGTCGTCCGCTTGTCCGCCGCTCCAACAGCGCCAGCACCGGCTCCTGCACCAGCTGCACCGGCACCAACGACGCCACCGCCACCACCACCACCACCACCACCACCACCACCACCGCCGGCCACAGCAAGCGGCGCATGGCAGGCGCAATCGACCAGATTGCTGACCATGCAGCTGCCGGCACAGACCAGACAGCACGAGGAGCCCATGTTGCCGCTCCATTTTTTGAGCGCCGATGCCGCGGCTATGTCGCCATGTCCGCTGCCTTCGTGGAATAGGGCAAAGCGCGTCTCCGCCTCCAGCACAGTGGAGCGTATGGCCGAAAATACCGCAAATTTGGATGCATTCGGATCGAGCTCAATGTGCGCCACGGGAAATGCGGGCATAAGGAGCAACTGATCCTTGACCAGCGGCGGATCCAACGGATTCACAATGCCGCCAACGGCACCGCCGGCGCCACCATCCAGCACAGCAGCCGCAGCGGCCGCTGCCATCGCTGCGGCCGATTTCTCCTTGCGGCTCTTGCGCTTGGTGAGAGACTTGCGCTCATTCTGCAACCTTCTGCAATGCCAGAAGTGAGAGGAGGACGAGAGAAATCAAATAAACAGCGAGTATATTGGAATGCATGCATATGAAAAATCGATGATGATCTCGTGTATCGATTTAACAACAAATAAATTAATGCAGGTCGCGCGCGCTGCACTCCGATTGGCAGTCTCAGCTGTTATCGAACAGCTGTTGTCCTTGGTGCTGCCCACTTGTCGGCAGGCGCCAACTTTCAACCCCCGGCCAAAAACTGACACAAAAACGAACATAATAAAAACAGCAGCCTGTCGCTAGGGGTTGAAGACCTACATACACATACATTGCAAAACGGGGAATCGATCGATTTTTCAACCCCAAACTGCAATGTCGCCGCCAGCCCGTTGCATTTCACCATTGAACAGTTATTTACGGTATATATATTTACCTGCGCGTATTGTTCGTATACAATTCATAGAAATGATCGCCATATTTCATTGGATTTAATAATCCAACCATAGCTTCTTTTTCTAAATCGATTTTATATGTATGCGCTTTTTACATATATTTATGTATGTACATGTGTGCCGTTATTGCTGTATACCGTTAAAAAAAAGGGGGAAAAAAACCGACACCGACACTTTTTTCTATTTGCTAGTCGCGCGCGCCTATGAATCAATCAATTTTAACTTAAAACACCAAGCGAATTGTTCGCTTTACTTTTGGCTAAAATTTATTGCACACAAAATTTACAAAATAACTAAGAAATTAACTATTCTACTGGCGCACTTAATGCATATTTCTTGTTGTGTGATTGCACCACCATAAAAACGTATCGATAAATTGCAACAGGACATTCGGGTCTGGATCTGGGCCTGGCGATGGCAGCCTGCAATAGACGATAGTAATCGATGTTTCACGTGTTGCTATAAATAGCTGGTCATTTAAAAAAATTGGATATATATATGCGCAAATTGTTTTGCAATTATTTGCATTTCTATAACATACCAAATTTTAAATTTGTATGCGCTTTATTCAAAAATTCATTAAACAATAATTATCGATATGAATTGCTTGCGTTTGTAGCTTATTGCAGCCCTGCGGCACAACAGCTGTCAAACGGCCTACAACAACAACAGCTGAACTGACAGCAGCGCCGCAGCAGCAACAACCGAGGAGAAACATTTTACGTAATTTATTTTTTGTTATTCCTGATTGCATTTTGTCATGGTTTTAACGTGTGTTTCGTCGCCAGCACAGCATGGGCAACGCTCTGAACCATTATATGAAGCCAGACGTAACGCCCGGCCCGGATGTGGTGCCCAGCTTTGATCCCATGTTGGGCTTCGAGTCGCGCAAGGAACGCGTGATGATCGCCACCAAAGAGGAGATGGAATCGGCGAAGCTGCCACTCGAAGATCGCGACTATTGCGCCCACAAGCTGCTTGCTTACCGATCCTGCCGCGCCGACAAGTTCCCCTTCGTCTACCAGTGCGCGCACGAGAAGCACGACTATCTCACTTGCGAATACGAGGACTATGTGCTCCGCATGAAGGAGTTCGAGCGCGAACGCCGACTCCTCGAGCGCCAGAAGCGCCTCAACAAGCATGGCCAAGCTTGAGCATAAGCCGTTTTCAGTTCAGTTCGGGTTCGGCAGCCACAGTGGGCATCAACGTGCGGAGTAGTCAACCAAAAAAAAAAAAGAGAACTCCACGCAAACACCCAAAAACACTGCCCGTCGCAAGCGGAAAATTTCAATAAATACCATGCCTAGTAATAATATGGATCTGTTTCTTTTTTTTTAGTAAATTAAATCATGAAAAAAAAAATGTTAAACAATGTGTGAAATTTGATGTGACAATTTGTAAAAAACTCCCAACTAAACGATTTTGGGTAGGGTGGATATGGAAAATTTGTGTTTAAAACTATTCATTTGAATATTTGTAAGTGCTATATAGAATAAATGTATGCCCAGGTCAGAGGCTATATTCTAAAGAAGAGTAGAGAGGGTTCAATCAGCTACTATAGTGTAATATATTAAAATTCCTTTAAATTTTCGCCAAGTATTTAAATAAGAAATTTCTGAAGATATTGTTAGTAAATATATTGAAATACTTTTAGATTACTCAGTTGACCAAAAGACATTCAAATCTGCCAAATTTACCAGCTAGAAATTATTTAGATATATATATATATGTACATGTATCCAAAAGTTGGGGTCTCTTGTAAAAAGCAAAAAGATTTTAAGAAAGAACTAATTTTTTTGACAGACTTTTGCTTTGTTAAATATATGCTATAGTAGTCTGATATTGATACTAATCGAATACGCATATTTAAAAAAAAAAAAAGTTTTTCGAAGAAAAATTTTTTAAAATTATTATTCCTGTAAGAGCTATATATTAGAGTAATCCGAAGCTAACAAGGTTTTTTTTTAGATATGTTAGAAGCATGATCACACTCTCAATCTTCAAATTTGAACCGGATATACTGAAAGAAAATCTTTCTATATTCATAATTATTTCAAGCTTCTTCAGTTGATTTGGATTTCAGTTTTTGTTGATTCTTCCAGTCAACGCTTTATTTGAAACAGATAATTCGAGTAAACCGAATATTGGACTAAACTAAGAATTGCTTTTGTATAATAAATGCACACACTCGCACACTCGCACACACACACAAGCACACCCAAACTGGCACCTAATTAGAGCTAGTAACTAATGTTGTTGTTGACACTGATAAGGAGATTGTGACTTAAATTCAAACAATTTGCAGTTAAACACACAATTGCAATTGATTAAATGCAAACAACATCTTTGGTAGAACGCTACAAGGACGAACCGCAGCCTGATCATCAAAGGCCCAATTTGCGCCAGAAATGATGCATGCGACCGTTCGTCTCGAAAATGCTGCGCAGCATAAACACCTGGATGAGGCCGACGCCGATCATGGCGCTGATCTGGACCAGGGACCAGTTGTTGACCTTCTGGAAATTGGCCTCGGCCAAATTGCGATCGCGCGCCTCGTGGGAGCGCAGCACGTCCTGCAGCTGTCGCGCCTTGGTCAGCTGCATGCGAATGCGTCCAATGAAGTCCATAATGTCCTGCACCTTCATTTCGTAATACTCCTCCGGCGTCAGGCCGGCCAGCTCGTTGATCTCCCGCCACTGATCGTCACCATGGTTCTGATCGCCGTCCCGCTCGACGATCAGCTCAAAGAACACCGTCTTGCGATTGAACATGCTGAAGCTGTTGTCGAAACAGAAGCGATAGTCACCATCCTTCTGCACCTCGTGCTGGTGCACATTCTCCGGCTTCTTGTAGTCGCTGACAATGACGAGACCGATGGGATCGAGCAGCGCAAAGCTGATGTCCAGGTCGCCGTGGCCGCCATCGATCACCTGATACTCAATGTCAATCAGTTCGCCCACCTTGACGCTATGGTAGAGGCACTCCTTCTTCCCGGCATCCACATAGACGGTCATCTCTTTGTCATAGCCGTCGACCGGGGCAGCCGGCCAAAGCACCGACGCCGCTAGTAGGCATAGCCAGGGCAGGCAATTGGTTATCGGGCGCGTCTGTGGCATGACGAATGCTTGTTGTAGTGCGTACATAATAACATTTATCGCGTTCGCTTACCATTACGATTTCTTCAATTAGAAATTAAATGCGAAACGCTTCGTTCGGTGTGCCTAAAAATGGCGATATACACTTTATGATTGTTGCTGCTATTTTTAAAAATATCGCACATCGATTCATTCACTGAGCAAGTCGAAGCAATGTCGATATATTGCGTTTGCGTGCTGGAAGCACGAATTTCGATTGTTTCGGTGCGATAAGTGTCGAATGCAGCAATATGGCCGTGCCAATTGGTGGTGATAAATTTGAATTAACGGATATTTGAATCGTGTTAACTGCCAAGTAAAATTTTATTAACACCTATAATAAATGCATGTATTTATTCACAAACATTTTCGATATTTTAATCTTCTTAACTATAAATTTTTAGTTTTTAATGTTATATATGTTTTTTACATATAATACAAAAACATTTTGGATAGTTGGTATATGTACTGTTAATTATACGTAAAAATCCTTTTAAGTCAATAAATTCATATTTGCCAAGTGAAATTCAAGTATAATTTTTTGCACTATTACAAGCAACTGCAACATACATATATACTTATATAATTTAATGTATATGATTAAAGTTTATATTTAATATATGCCCTTAAAATATGATTACATACCTATTATTTATTTAACGATTGCATGTTTCGAGCATTACAATAACTGTCCCCTACGGCCAGCTAAACATGCGCCATTCACATAAAGCAAAACGTAAATGAAAGTGTCTTTAAATAGCGACTCTCAATTTAGATTCCGTATTGTCGCCAGTTAACGGTCAATTGGTCACGTACCGTAAAATAATGTCAATGTCATCGGTGCAAAGGTGAAATGAGAATTTTCATAGCTGACCTTCTCCAATAATGCTAATAAATTGCTTCTCTGCAAGAGCTTTGATTAATGTAGTCGTCTCTCGGCTTAAAAGAGCTGTTTATCAATGATTTGGATGATTGATTGATCCTAAAACCGAAACGAAATTGGTGCACGTAAACTCTCAAAACAAACAAAAGATCAATTTTTAAGTTTTGTTGGGTAAAAACCATGAAAATGTTATGAAAACAGTTTAAACTCAACATTGAATTAATTAATGGTATATTGATGTTTGTTTACTTATCTATTATTATTTTTGTTCTTATAAATTAAGGCAAATAATTTCCCTGCTGTTTCAAATGTCCCATTTTACACCCCTCCGGCAAACCACTTAGCATCTAATTCGATAATAAAATTCTCTAATTTGCCGATGTCACACAACTGTGGAAATTGTCGTGCCTCAGTCAGATTACACAATGTCTGTCTACAGATTTTTCCCCGTCACTTAATCTGAATGAATTTTAATGGAATTTCCAGTCAGTTGCCGTTCAACGCTCGTCCAGAATCGCTGTTTAGTCATGTTTCTGGCCCTGCTGCTGATCCTCATCGCAGCGATATCGCTGCTCTACGTCTTCCTGGTGTGGAACTTTGGCCATTGGCGGCGTCGCGGCATTAAGGAGCCCCGCGCCCTGCCCCTGCTCGGCTCCTTCCCGAATATGGTCTGGCCCCGGCGACATTTCCTAAACGATATGCGCGATCTTTACACGTGAGTGAGTAATAATGGAAAATTATTAAATCAAATTATTTAAATTGTGCTTGTTAAAATTTCACAAAGAATTGGTTAGTGTTCTATATATATGAAACTTCATAGAAATATTTTGGAGTTTCAAATTATAAAATTTCAATTTTGGCTTGAAATTTATAAAAAAAAATACATCATTTATTCTTTTTATTAGTTATCAAATTTGATTTTTTTTTTTTTTAATTATTAAATTTATTGTTATTTAAATTGTTACTTTTCAATTAACACATTTTTAGAAATTGAAAAAAAAATATTTTAAAAAATTAATTTTGTTTTATTGTAAAATTTATGTATTTTAATATTTTATTATTCTACTTTATTAGCTAATTTTAACAATGAACAAATTTTATTTTATGATTAAAAAAATATATATATGTATGGAATTCTTCTTATAATTTATATTTGATAGGAAATATCGACAGACGGACAGCTATGTGGGCACGTATCTGGTGCGTTCGCCGAAGCTGCTGCTGCTGGAGCCCAAGCTGATCAACGAGGTGTTCGTGAGCGCGTTTCGCCATTTTGAGAACAACGACGCCTCGCGGATGATCGATACGCGCAAGGATCCGCTTGTCGCGTGCAATCCCTTTGTGCTCGACGGGGACGAGTGGCGGCTGCAGCGGGGCATTTTCTCCCCCCTGCTGACCAGCGGCCGTATACGGACTGCCTACGGAAACATGCAGCGCACCTGCGCCAAGCTCTGCGCCTACATTGACGAGCTCCTGGCCAGCGGTGTGCCCTACAATGGCATGGATGTGAGTAGCAATCAATTGTATCAGGTGTATCAGGAAGTATTCTATTCGTTTACAAAGTCAAAAGTGTTTATCCGGTTTGGCTAAATAACTGATAATCAACTTTTTGTGAATGAGTATTGCGCGGTCGGTTACACCCGACTGCATGATCAACACTGCATTAGTCGCATTTCTGTATTGAAGCTTACAAAGCACATTAAAAGCTTTTTCGAATTTAATTGAATGCATTGAACTCGAAGAGATTTTCGAAATAAAAACACTTTTAATGTGCTTTGAAAGCTTTTTAGTGCAAAAAGCTGTAGAAAACTAAAAGCTTCTTAATGTAACCAATAATAGTAGTTTTTTATACTTACTTAAAGTTTAAGCTTTAAAGCTTTTAATCTAGCTGAAATTAATTAATTAAGTTTTTTATTTGCTGAAAGCAAATAGAATTTGGTACACTTTTAACTAAATCGTACTTAAAGCTTAAAACTTGTACTGATTTATAATTTTTTTGACAGTTCTAATGCATAATAATTTCAGCATAAATTAAACTATTAAGATTTTAAGCTGATTTTCAGCTAAAAGCTGTGGTAGGCAGTTTGAACTAAAGCTCACTTAAAGCTTGTCTAATCCAATCAGCTAAAGCTAAAAGCTTTCTGCACTTTCAGCTGGGACTCCGCTTCACCAGCGAGAACCTGCTGGACTGCGTCCTGGGCATTGAGGCGCACAGCTTCGGGGACACGCCGCTGCCCGTTGCCAAGCACAACAAGGAGATGTCCGAGGATAATCGCCGGCTGGCGTTCGCGGGCGCCTTGAACGGCCTCTTTCCGCGGCTGCCGCGCTGCCTGCGTCCCAAGGTGATACCGCCCGCCTACGACCGTTTCTTCGGGCAACTGGTGCAGGAGGCGTTCCGGCTGAGGCGTGGCAAGCGGCTGGAACGGAACGATTTCATCAATCAGCTGCTGGACATGCAGCGGGAGCATCGGTTAACGGAGGCGCAGCTGACATCGCACGCGATGACCTTCATGTTCGATGGCCTGGACACGACATCCTCGACAATCGCCCACTGCCTGCTACTGGTGCGTCCCCACCACTAACCCCAACCCGAACGCGCTCTCATCCCCGGTCTTCCATTTGCGCAGCTCGGCCGCTATCCGAAGTGCCAGCAGCGCCTCTGGCGGGAGCTCCACAACGCCTGCGCCAGCGGCCAACTGTTGCCCGACTTTGAGGTGCTCAGCGAGCTGCCCTATCTGAGTGCCTGTCTCAATGGTGGGTTGCACTGATTCTTCTTCCAACTGTAGCTGCATTTTCATTATCCTCTTTGTGCCTCATCCGCAAACGTTCTGGTGCATCAGCATTTTTAGTTAATTGTGTTCATAATCTCAATCTCTCTTTCTGCATGCGGACATTTAGAAATTCTTTATCATGTTTCGTAAAAGTTGTTTCTTACTTCATGCAAGGAAATATATTGTGTTATCTTTCTCTCTCTCTCCCTCTCTCGCGCTCACTCCCATTTTCTTGCTCGTCTCTTTCTTTTATTACTTTAACTCTCTCTCTCTCTCTCTCTCTCGCTGTCTTCTTTCTTTAAGCTCCATTGTTTTTTTATTCAATTGTTTATTATGTCGCTTTCGAAAACGTTTTTTTTTTTTATGTTTGCTCTGTCTCTCTCTTTCCCTCACTCATCTCTTTCCTACGCTACTTTCGCAGTCTCTCTCTCTATTTTTTATTGATCTTCATCTTCTTTATAGCGTATTCGTAAACGTTTTATTGCGCTTGTCGCTTTCGTAAGTTGTTTTATTTTTTAACATCATACATCTCTCTCCCCCTCTCTATCTCTCGTTTTCTTCTTTTATTAGTAAACATTTCGTAAGCAGCATACATACACAATTAGTTTTATTTTCTTTCTCCTCTTTGCTGCTCATTCTTAAGCGTTAGTTAAACCAAAAATTAATTTCGCAGAGAGTCTGCGCATTTATCCGGCTGGGGGTTGGGCATCGAAGACCTGCACGGCGCCCTACACCTTCCATGGCAGCCACCACACGAATCCGCTGCAGGTGTATCCGGGCGATAATGTGATGATACCCATCTATGGACTGCACCACGATCCCAGCTTCTATCCGGAACCGCATCTGTTTCGGCCCGAACGCTTCCTCGATGGCGGCCTGAAGCGATTCCAGCATTTGGGCGTCTTCCTCGGCTTCGGCAATGGACCGCGCCAGTGTGTGGGCATCCGGCTGGCCCTGATCCAAACCAAGGCCGCTCTGGCGGCCCTAGTTGGTCGCTACGAGGTGCACATCAATCGACGCACCCTCGATGGCATCGAACTGGATCCGTTTATCTTTGTGGGGGCCCACAAGGGCGGCATTTGGCTGGACTTAAAGCTTCGCGTCTGATAAACTATTTTATATAAATTAATGTTATATTTCTTTAAACTACGATTTTGGGCATATACAGTGGGTGTCTAAATTGAATAATAATGGTAATCAAAATATAATAAATGAAGAATAATTAAAAAAAATTATGTCAAATTTTCTCATACGATTTTTTTGTTAGTCAAAAAAAGTGCTGTTTTAACACGATATAAAAAATTATATTTTTTATTTTTTATAAATTATAAACTATGGAAAACAGAGAAAAAAATGATAAAAAAAAATTAATATATAAATTTTTTTTTTATAAATTATAAACTATGGAAAACTGAGAATATAAAAGATATATAATTTCCAAAAATAATAAAAAAAATTAATCTAATTACTCTAAATTAATATATAATTATTGCCAAAAAGTGACATTAAATAAAACTGTATATTTATATAAATAAATTTCTGATGCTATTTTAATTTTTTACAAAACTTTAGTTTTTTCTAAGAATTAAAAAAAAAAATATATATATATTTATATATATATATAAATACTATTATAATAATATCAAATATAAATAATTTTTTTTAACTCTAACAAGAGTTTATCTATAATGTAAGTTGTGTTTTCTAAGTTGCTTTTTAAGTCTGAAAGCAATCTATTAATTAATCTATTTAATACCATCTTTTTAAAAAAATAAATTGACTCTTGAAATCGAAAGATATTTATTTACTAAATGCTAAAATTAAATACCACAAATTGAAAAGTGAGAGACCCCCACATACCAAAATTTATGGCTTTTTGCTAGTTCCCAAGATCAATGAGCGTAAATAGAAAGACGAACAAACAAGATAGATTGAAAAAAAAACAAATAGGAAATAATAAATACAAAACAGAAGGCGCGAGAGAGAGAAAGAGAGAGAGGGGGAGACAAAGAAACCCGTCACCAGTTGACATTGGCCCATTGGCAAATGTTTGGATCATCATTTGGATCTGGGTGTAACCCAATTGTGTGTCATCCAGTTATGTCAGACGGAGCTGCTGTTGATAAGCGTTAAGCAATTAAATAAATGAGAGAGAGAGAGAGAGAGAGAGAGAGAGAGCGAGCTCAATCGTTTGTTTGATTGAGCTTTGATTGAGCTTTGATTTCATTTTGATTGGCATTTGTTTGATTTTTCTTTTGTTGCGCGCCTCGTTTCGTGGGTTTTCATTGAATTTTCATAGCCACAAAAATCATGTCACAGCACTCAAACCGAACAAAGGGCCGCCCAACAAATTTCATTTACATATGTTTTCTGACTTTCTCTCTTGGCCGCCGTGTTGGCCAATTTTCAAGATAATCGTTAAATTAAACCCCACAACGCGAAACCACAAGAAATGCGGCGAAGGTCAACAACGCGCATCTGGAACTGGCCGATCTGTGCGGCTACCCTGTACCCATTGGAAATGACTAAGCGAGGGCATGTGCAACTTTGCAAAAATAGGCAACAGGTAGCTTTAAGCAACGTCGTTCGGATAACTTTAATCGATAATTACATCAGTGCTGCAAAATCGATAAATATCGTTATCGTTATTTAACAAAACTTGAACTTTTATTAAAACTGATCAATTATTGATTTTAAATTTACTTTATCATGTAATTAATTTTGTAAAATTTAAGTGATTATTGACATCTGTTCCAATATCGCCAAATGCAATAAATATCGATTTTAAATTCATTTTATTGTAATTATTATTTTATTATTATAATTGAAAACCGATTATTATTAATCGATATCGATTTAAAATCCCTATTTTCCTTCAGAAGTTTATAAGAGCTAGAGACACCGAAATATTCAAACACAAATTATGTATATTTTTTTGTTAATAACACACATTTTGTTAAAATCGATAAATATCGACTTTTAATTGCCCAAGCGCTAGCTGCTTGTGCATTCAAATCAAATGTGTATCTGTCCATAACAGTCCATAATAGTTACAGGGTATCTGCAGGTCTGACACACTTGTTATAATTAATTATTTATTATTCAGGGTATCTGCTTGTTGTGTTTGCATTATATATATTTGCTTTTTAGCCAACCCATGAAAACACAATTTATGTACATATATAAGTAAGTTTATTAAGCAATCGGTTGATTTGAGCAAAAAATAAAAAAAAAACGTAAATTGAAAAAATGAAAAGCGCGCGCGCGTTTTAAACAGCGCGCAAAACGCTAGCGATTCGTTTCGATGAAATTAAACAACTAATCAGTGCTGCAGGCGAGGAGGGGAGGTGGGGGCGGGCGGGGGGTGGTAGGGGGGGTTTGTTGCCACCTCAATGCCGGGGCACCGGCAGCAAACGCAGCGGCCTCGTCTGACGCACAATGCGCGCTCGCGGCCTGGCCACAGGCGGCAAATAACCGCGTGGCGACGCGGGCAACTGTTGCTGCTGTTGCTGCTGCTGTGGGTACTCCTGCTGATCGTCGTAGATCTTGACCGTCTGCACGTGACTCTCGACACCGTTGTGGCCATCCTGTGTGACCACACGAACAATGTGATGTTGTCCGCGCGGCTGCTCGTTGCTGGTGCCCAATATTTTGATGGTCTTCACGCCGGCAGCATCCAAGGTTTCCAGCACTTTGAACGTGCGCACCGCATGCGATTTGACAATTTGCACGGTGCGCACCTTGGAGCTGCCACGGGCAACGGGCGCTCCGGCAGCAACCGCCACATTTACGGCCAATTGCATTTCGCGTGGCATAAACTTTTGCAGCGACTGTTGCGCCTGCAAACTGAGCGTGGGCCGAGCCAATTGCTGCTGCTGTTGCTGCTGCTGCTGTTGCTGCTGTGGCAAGTGGTGAATGTGATGATGTTGGTGGTATTGCGTGGGCGGCGCATTGCGCGCATACGACATCGCGGGCGCATAGAAACGTGGACGCTTCGATTGTTCACGGTACATGGGCGACACCTCAACAAATTGCTGCTGCTGCTGCTGCTGCTGTCGGACATGTTGCTGCTGCTGCACATGTTGCTGACGATGTTGTCGCTGTGGCTGTGCATAGCGTGCATATGGCTGCACTGTGTTCATGTAGCTGCTCAGCGCGTGTATGTGTGTGTGCTGTGTGGGCGGGGCGGGCAGCGGGGCGGCAACAACAGGTGCTGCTGCTGCTGGTAGCTGTTGTTGCTGTTGTTGCTGTTGTTGTTGCTTGGGCACTCCATAAATAATATTCGAGCCAGGCAATGCAGTTGGTCGCTGTTGTTGTTGTTGCTGCAACTGCAACTGCTGCTGTTGTTGTTGTTGCAGCTGCAATTGTTGCTGCTGCTGCTGCTGCTGCTGTTTGAGCAATTTGGTTTGCGTTTGCAGGCTGTGCAGCTCGGCAATAGCCGCCTCAAAGTTTTCGGGCTTGGTAAACTCATAACCTTCTGGCAGCGCGCCAGGCTGGCTGAGCTGCTGTTGCAACTGTTGCTGCTGCTGTTGCTGTTGCTGCTGCTGTTGCTGCTGCTGTTCCTGTTGCTGCTGTTGCACTTGTTGCTGCTGCTGTGGCGCTTGGTAAATAACATTGCTGGGCTGCGATTTGACCGATTCGTAGCTGGGCGGCAAATAGTCCGGCGCACGATATTCACCAACTGTTGCCGGTTGCACGGCACCAACTGATTGCGCCGGCTGCACTGGCTGCTCAATTATTTGATCCAGCGGCAACACATCCGGATTGCTGAAGTCATAGCCGGGCGGCAAATAGCCGGGTGCGCGATATTCACCGCTTGCTGCGGCTGCTGGCGGCAATGTTGCTGCGGTCACGGGCAGCGGCTGTTGCTGTGGTGCCTTCTGCGGCGGCTGCGGCTGCAGGGGCTGCTGCTGGGACTGTTGTTGTATTTGGGGATTGCTAAACTCGTAGCCAGGTGGCAGATAACCAGGCGCACGGTAATTTGTTTGTATTGAGCTGCTGCTGCTGCTGCTGCTGATGCTGCTGCTAGCAATGCTGCTGCTGCTGGCGATACTGCTGCTGCTGCTGCTGATGGGTGGCAAATAAGGTGGTGCCCGGTAAACCTGTTGCTGTTGCTGCGGTTGCTGCTGCTGCTGTTGTAACTGTTGCTGCTGCTGTGGATAGCTGTTAATGGCAGCAACTGTTGCTGTTGTTGTGGGCGGCAAATAATCATTGGCTCTGTAGACAGGCTTGTTGACGAGCTGTGGCTGTGGCTGCAGCTGTTGGAATTGCTGTTGCTGCTGCAATTGTTGCTGTTGCTGCTGCTGCGGCTGCTGTTGCTGCTGTTGCTGCTCCAAGCTGCTGGGGGTGGGTGGCAAATAGTCCGGCGCCTGATAGCTGGCTGGTGTCTCCGCGAATACCTGTGCTGCCGTGGAGCTCAAGCTGGGCTGGAAAACTTGCTGCTGTTGCTGCAGACTGGGCGCGGCCACGGTGGGCGGCAAATAAGCCTGTGCGCTATATGCAACAGCTGCTGTCGCGGGCTGCTTGCGTTGAAAATCATGCTGGTAGCTGGAGGGAAAGGGCACGGAAACGGAAACGGGAACGGAGACTGGCGCTGAGCCGCCGTCGGCGAAGCTCAGAAACGAGACATCCAAATTGTCGTCGTCGGTCGCTGTTGCTGTTGCTGTTGCTGTTGCCGTTGAGCCGGCAACATGTTGCAACTGCTGTGGCGACTGCTCGTGTATGTGTATCTCCTCGTGTGTGGCCTGCGTGGGCGGCAAGTAGGCGCGATCCTTGCCCGCATAATGATTGTGCACCTCGAATATCTGATAACGGGAATTTCCGTAGCTGCTCTCCTCGAAGCGATTCGATTGCTGCTTCAGCGAGATGTCCGCGGCAACTAATCCGCACAGCGAGCAGCAGGCGAGCGCCAACAAGGCGGTGATTAGCTTCAAAAAAAAACAACAATAAATTATTAACAAAATGTGCTTATTTTTTTAGTTCAAATTCAATCAAATTTGTAATTGAACAAAAAATATAAATTTGCAAATATATCGATTATTGTAAAAAAAAAAAATTTAATATTAAATAAATAATATATAAATATACTTTATTTTTTTCAAGGACCCATTGTCTTATGAACCATAGGTTGAAAATTGTTATCGCCAGGTTTTTAAAATTAATGCAGATATATAATCGATATATCGATATATAATCGATATATATAGAAATTGATTTGCATGCACCATGAGTATATAATCCAAGTCTCATGATTCTAGCTTTAATAGCGGCAACTCAAAATGTGTTCATACAGTTGGACGGACAGCAAGACGGACATTGCATAAGCCCAATATACTAGAGTATAAAATCAAAAACTCATTTTAACTCATTAATAAAAAATGTTGTTCAGTAATAAAAAAAAAAAGAAAACTTGCACATAAAAAAACGTTTAGTGACTTTTAGTTGAAAAATGTTGAAAATCTAAGTAAATTAACATTTAACAAATTTAATATTATTAAAAAATAAATAATCCAAAATTTCTAGGGCATTTGTTATAATTATAATTGTTTATATATTAGCAAAACTGGCACATTAAAAAAAGTAACATTTTTTTTTTTACTTTTACACGATAAAAAAAATACAAAATAAATACACTGCAGTTGCACTTTAAAAAATTGTTTTTGCTTTTGTCTTTTTTTTTTTTAAATTAAATTCTTTATTTTATTAATTTTTTAATATTTAATAAAAACACTTTTTTAATCCTTTGTTTGTGGGGCGTTTGAAGTTTTTGAGTTTATTTTTTTTATTTGTATCACTAGCACTTGTTGTTAATGTTGCTTGTTGGTGATGTTGCTGCTCTTGTTGCTGCTGTTGATGCTGATGCTGCTGTTGCACTTACATTCATCTTCACGTTGGTTGTGCCTAAGCCCTCGAAGTCCAACCGTTCAATGATGGCCCAGCTTGACCCGGCCACGCATTTTATACAAGGGCGCGCATTAGTTCAGCATTTGGCTCAGTCTCCATAGAGACTGTGTGTGCGTGTGTGTGCGTGTGTGTGTGCGTGTGTGTGTCTCTTGGTGCCATCCCAGTGCCATGGCCCAAACAGTGTGCTGGCCTTTCATTAATTCAAACGGCGCCTGCGCAACATTTTTTGGTTTTATTTTTTTTTTTTTTTTGCTTCCACTTTTATCTTTATCAGTCTCTGTCGCACTGAAGCCATCTCTATCTGCGTCTCTATCTCTCTTTTTCTCTCGCCTCGCTTAAAATGCAAATTGTCTATTGAGTTATTGCAAACACATTTCATTCGTAATGCTCCGAAATTCGACACTATGCCAATTCCGCGGATGTATCAGCTCTGCGGATGTTATTAATATGCCTGCAACAATAACAACAACAACAATTACAACAACAATAATAATCATTTTAATAATAATAACAATTTATCAGCTGTGTATTTGGGCTTTGATCCCAACTGTTCAAAATCCATAAGCGAAATTGTAAATTTTATGAAATCTAAATTTTCTTATTTTTCAATACCGATATTTATTAACTTAATCGGTAATATTCAACTTTTCGATTACAGATATTATTAGGGTCAGTTTTAGCTTCAATTTAATTGCATCCCAGGGGATATGTTATCTATAATTCATTGTTATAATAAAAATTATTAGGTTTAGTTTTAACTTCAATTGAATGGCATATCCTAAAATATATGTTATCGATAATACCAATATTTATCGATTTTATCGGTAGTACTTCAACATTTGTATTTTATAAGCAGAGAAAATGATAGTGCAACTAATAAAATGAAATCCGAAACTATAAAATGCTTATTAGCTAGAAAATTAAATTTTTATAACCTTGATATCTTTGATATACCACAGTGTTTATTTTCTGAATAATAATTTCTAGGGTAGCTGATAACTGATAGTTTTTGGTTTAGTTGCTGTTAATTTGGTGTTCTCAATTGTTTTGCCTTCAGCTGTTCGTAAAAACACATAGTAAACATATGCATATGTCCCATCTACTCTGATTGCGTCTTACGAAAATATTTGCTAAAGTTTTCTGTCATTGCCTCATAATGCCAAAAAATTATTATATCATTAGCATCATCAGCTTTCCTGGTATATCTACCTACTAAATAGTAGCCAGCCAAAGATGTTTAATGCCAGCCCATTAATTATGTGCTAATAAACGTGTCGGCTCATTAGGGAAGTGATATCGATGCGTACGGGTCTATCGTCTATCGTAATATCCATATCGATGCCAATTTTGGGTGTGCCCAGCGCCTCCGGGCCACACTCAAGATATCATATTCACAACATATATAAATATTAATGAAGATGCTGCAAATGCGATGCATTGGGCACATTTCGGCATTATCCAATATATCACAAACAGGCAGCAATGATTTAATTTAATTTAATTAATATTCATATATTGAACACTAATCATATATTATAGACAAACCCCCTATTTAATATGCCCTTTTAATTAACAGTAATCACAAAAAGCCACTTTGTTAAATTTTGTATGCAAAACTTTCTTCACAGATTTGCGCAAATAAATAATTATAAAATATTGTAGGTTTAGGCAAACAGCTATTTTTATATGACAATTTTTCTTAAACAAAAAAAGCATTAATTAAATAATTACTTTAAAATTTTTTTTTTTTTATTTTTTTATTTGATTAATTATTTAACAAATAATATACTTTTATAAATTAACAAAAAAATATTATAGTTTGGCTTATATATTTTTAATATATATTTTTAAAAAATAATTAAACGCTGTTTTCTAGTTCCATCAAGAACGTTTTTAGCTTTTTGTTAGAAAGATATAAGCTGTTCTGATCTACTGAATAATAATTTATTTTATGGAAAGTGGTGCTAAAATTAGATAGTATGCCAATGACATGCATATATTAAAAGCTTGACGCAACGGATTTCAACTGGATTTAAACCAGATCAAATTTCATTCACAATTTTTGTTTCTTTTTTTTTGTTTTATCAACGCATTGACCTTTCTATGAATGCTGTGGGAATTATTGATTGAATTAGTTTTTAATAGTTTTTGTTCACACACTCATTAGTCTATCAATTTTGAATACTTTCACTTTTGCATTTTCATCTCTCTTTCCCGAATTACTCAAAACAAATTCAATGTCAATCACGAGATCAAAAATCAAAATATTTTTTTGCTTTTCTCTTTCGTGACAGTTTTTTCTGTCCACTCTTAACCTTGGCCCATGGTTTGAGGTAGTACAAGTTATTGTTCAAAAATAAAACGCTAACAAGTTGGCCAACACAATGGGCCATAACTGACCACCCCTAAGAGCCAGACAGCCGAAAATCTGTTAAGCAAATTATTTGTTTATTTATTTATATAAATATGTTTCTATGTCCCTAATGTTGAACTTTTTATTACCATTATGTTGCCCAAGTTTTTGTCGTGTTTTCTTTTGTAATATTCTATACAAAATAGGCGCCTAAAGATCGAGCCAATAAATTAATTTCGACTCTTTACAATCATTACACATATTTATATACAATATTTTCATATTTCAATCCTAAAACGTTTTTTTGTTTAAATCTTTTTTTTGTCGATTTGCATATACATGAATTGTCTTGTAAGGCTATTTATCAAGTTTTAAGTGTTTGGCGTGATAATGCCATCCGCAATCATCGCATAGCTATTGTATATGCGGGTATTACAATCCAAATTTTGGAACCAAGCCCCAACAATCAGGTAGCAACAAAAACACGCCTAAAACAATACCAATAAAAAAAAAAGATGTGCCAAAGCCCGTGGTGATAAAAACAAAATCAGCTAAACAAACTACCAATAAATAAAATTTAGGGAAAAAAACCAACAAAAATTAAAAACAATATGCAATAAAAAGGGAAACTAAAATTGAAACTGCCAACGAGGGGCACTTGATTCGACTATATAAACATACATAATATTTTTATTTATAATACATTTTTTATAAACATATTTTTAAGTATAATTTTGTTATATTTGTTGTCAGAAATATTGGTTAACAAAAAATTTAATTATTAATAATATGTTACTATGTTGTGAGGTTCGACTCTAAACTACATATATTTTTTACCAATGTACGGATTCTATACTTCATAAAAAATAAATAAATAAAAAAAAAAGAAAAAAGCTGTGGAAAATTACGCGAATTTTCACTATTGCGGAGGCTTTATGGAAAAACAGTAAATACAATTAAAACAAAATTGATGTGACATTTTTTTTAAATGTGAGATTTTACAATTGTTGAATATAAAAGGCGATTTTTTCTATGAAATATATTTAAATAAATGATTTTAAAATTAAGAATAAAACGTTTACATTTTTTTATTTTGTTTTCTTTTGAGGTATGTGTAATTAATTATTATTTTTTGACGTATGGAAAACTAAATTTTAATAATTAAATTTTAAAACTCGTTAGTTTCCAAATTTTGTAAACTCAACGAACGCCCCTCGTTGCTCGCCCAAGTTGTCAGGTGACTATTGATTTTTTTATTTGCCTCATCTGTCTGTCTGTCTGAGTTCCTCTCCCCAACGAAGCCAACTAATTGATACATCGGGCTCTTGGCCAGTTCAACGGAGACAGCCGCCGCAGCAGCCAAATCGGCGGCGGCAACATTTTTTTGTCAATTTCTTTGGGGCGTATTTTTTTTTTGATGCAATGTAGCTGAAAATTGAGATTCATTGATTGGCATCATCTATTATGCATGCTGTGGATGCAAATCTGAATGGATGTGGAAACAGTTACACGCGAACACACACACACACACACACACACACACACACACACACACACACACACACACACACACACACACACACACACACATGCAACAAAACGTGTTTTGACAGCCACAAGAGAGGGGGGGGGGGGGGACACATTAACTTAGAGGGGGGGTAGACGACTGCCTATCGCGCTGATTTTTAATGGGCTTTTAATGCATGGCAAATGTATTGGGCAGCCGCTTTTTGGCCCCCACTGTAACACTGACCCCCACAGCCGCCCTTATATAATTAGCATGCAAATTATAGTGGCACTTTGATTAACCCCAATTACATCCATCAATCGCTCAATCGTTCAATCACATCATTTACACATGTCCTTCACATCGTCACCGGCCTTTCACTTCAAACGTTTTCAGCTGGAAAATTTATTTTTTTGATTTGTAACAAAAAAACACCAGCGGCCAAAAAGCTGCCAAAAAGGTTAGCACGCGTGCGTTTTCATTGTTGGTATTCGCATTTTGCCATTTGCTAATTGCCATTTATTAACAAATTTATTTGTTATTAACAAATTGGGCAATTTACAACAATAGCTGAAACTTTTTCATATGCCAAGCCAGGGCCATAAACCTAAAACAAAGAATGCGCCTCGCAAGGGAGCTCGACTATCGGATACCCATTTAACTTAAACTGGATTTAAAAAAAATTTTTTTTTTTGTAACCAAAAACGTTGCCAAAAGTGAAAAAAATGTTTTCTATATCAATTTATAGATTTAAATTAGAAACAAAATTTATGTTTGATATTCATGTAACATATTTGAATTTAAGTTTCTATTTTTATTTTACTTAAAATAAAGAACATAATAATGTTGGATTTTTACACCGAAAGTAAATTAGATCAAAAATTGTAGGCAAAAGGTTTAAAAATGTTTGATGAAAAATTTAATACATAAGATCTATTATGTTCCTAATTTGTTTTTAAGTAAAAAACTAGTTTTTCATTAAAATTTTATTTTATTTTTTATTCAAATTTATTTTTAACAGTTGTGCTTAAAAATAATAAATTTCGTAAAAGAACTTCATGTTGCAAAAAATTTTACTTAAAAACGTTTAAAAAGAGCAAGATTTTCTAGCTATAAGAAAAAGCTAAAACTCCCTATAGGGTATCAAATGTGCGCACCCTCAAAAAAACAAAATTTTTTTGTGATTTTAAAAATTTTTAATAAATCTTTTGGACAACAGCTTAAAACAAAACATCCCCAAATTTTCTATATTTAGAAATAATCAACATTATATCATTGGATACAATGATCTTTGGGTTCAGATAGATGTGCCAATCGTTAGATTTATAGAGCTGTTCACTTTAAAGATAGTCGACAGTTTTAATAATAACATTCGATGATATTTATTGTCTTCAAACATACGGTGGCCATGTTCGGGCCAAGTTAATATCGTATAATACAAAATCTTTGCAATTTTTTGTTTACATAATTGTATCAAACTTTTTTTACATAGGAAATTTTTGAAACAAAAAAATGTGTAAAAAAAAACAGTAATAAAAAAATGTTTGAGTATTTACAATATTTACAGGAGGGTCTGCCCAAGTGGTTTTAAAGTTGGTTTCTTAGGCCCAGCCGCCAGCTGGCTGCCAGCCACCGCCACCACCGCCGCCACCACCGGAGGACCAGCCACCACCGCCACCGCCACCACCTCCATGGCCGCCACCACCACCGCCGCCGCTGCTCAGCTTAATGATTTTAATGATCTTGGTGGGTCCGCCGCCGCCGCCGCCGCCACCACCACCGGAAGACCAGCCGCCACCGCCGCCTCCACCACCGCCAGAAGACCAGCCACCGCCGCCGCCGCCGCCGCCATGTCCGCCACCACCGCCGCCAGCGCTGCCCAAACTGATGATCTTGATTAGCTTTATGTCGCCACCGCCGCCGCCACCACCACCGCCGCCTGACGACCAGCCGCCGCCGCCTCCACCTCCAGAGGACCAACCGCCGCCGCCGCCACCACCTCCAGAGGACCAACCGCCGCCGCCGCCGCCTCCACCGCCGCCGCTTTCTGTGATCACTTTGATCACCTGCACATCGCCACCACCTCCGCCGCCGCCGCCGCCGCCATGTCCACCGCCGCCGCCCGAAGACCAGCCGCCGCCGCCGCCACCTCCACCACCCGAAGACCAGCCGCCACCACCAGGCTTAGGTTTGGCCGTCACGCTGGCGGCGCCAATCAGCAAAAGACACACGAAGGCCTGCGAAGAGCAAGAACAAGTGAGAAAATACCCTGTACTATTTTATTTTTACTCAATGTAAAAAATAAATTGCAAAATTAAAAACAAAAAAGTAATTTTAAAATTTGATTTATGAATATAATCTTATGCTATGTAAAACAGAGCTGTGCCTTTCAAACTATGATCAAGTGGCTTCCAAACTGTTGTTTTAAATAAGTGAATCCAACACTGAGAAACGTTTTTATGCAAATCTAAAACGATCAAACTTGGTGACTCTAAAACTGTGACCTTGAGAATGCCGCTCTAAGATATGACTCCAAAACTGTGATAAACCAAAACTGTCTGATGAAATTGTGACGCTGGGTATTGAATTTATATCGTAAACTAAAATAAAATATATATGTGCTTCTTAAACTATTACATTTCAACCGAGACTCTCAAACTGTGACTCACAAATGCAAATTGTGACCCTAAAACTGTTTGAGGTAAAAACTGGGCGTGTCTAGAACAGCAAAAATTTTTCCAATAATGATCTTGTTCAGCCTTAAAACAAGACACGCTCCCGCAAACGGGTATACACGACTAAGTTGGTTCTATGCCAGCATTTTCACTGTTTTAATTCAAATCAGACGGACACAGACAAGAATTACTGCAGCAAAATACACAGACAAGAATTACAGCAGCAAAATACAAAAAAAAAAAAACAAAGAAAAAAAACAAATCACAAACACACACAAAAAATAGAAAAGTTTTAGCTGTTGCACGCGTCGGATACGCAATGTGCGTAGTGGCGAATATCGCGTATACGCCTCGCTGACACCGCACGTACTTTCATCGCTGCACGCTAAAGATGTGATTGCAATGTGGATGCTGTTATCCTGGACGCACTCGGCTGATCAGACAGCGCCACGAATCAACACTGACATGACCACAGCTGGCAGCCGCCACTTTTATAAGTAACCAAAAAAAAAAAAACAAAAAAAAAAAAAAAAAAAAAAAAAAAAAAAAAAAAAAA
This sequence comes from Drosophila micromelanica, assembly GCA_004143825.1. Taxonomy (NCBI): domain Eukaryota; kingdom Metazoa; phylum Arthropoda; class Insecta; order Diptera; family Drosophilidae; genus Drosophila; species Drosophila micromelanica. Next base: position 3,342 of record SCDY01000755.1, on the reverse strand, counting down.
AAAAAAAAAAAAAAAAAAAAAAAACAACACCATTCGCGCTGCTCGCGGCCACTGCATTCGCCATGCATCTGCATCTGCATCAGCATCAGCTCCATGTACGATTTTTGCCGCCGTTGTCATGATTATTGCCAACCCGTCTGCAACATTGCCGCTCGGTGTTCGCCTCTTCGCCCCACTGTGGCACAATGTGGGCCAAATGCTGCCGCATCATTGCCATTAGGCGAAAGTGAGACTCAGCCAGACAAACCATGCGCCTCCCCCTCCCCCGCCCCCTCTTGCCCTTATCCCTGGCACAGTCATAATAGGCAGCAAACTGTTGCTGTCGCATCTGTAACCGCAGCTGCAGCATCTGCCACACAGCACAAAATTGTTTAAATAACATAAATCAAATAATAAATAATATAAAATGATTAAATCAACATTCAATTTTCTTTTCTTTTAAATCAATGATTTATTTAAAATTCATTCATTTCAGTTTTTTTTAAATTTATTTGAAAACGCTTCAATTCAAAATTTTCTTTTTTCCTCTATAAATATATTCCTCTATATGTATGTATATATATATATATATATATATATATATATATATATATATATATATTTTATTTTTTTAATTTTTTTTCATATAATTAAATTATTTTACACGCCAATTTTTGTTGTGCATATGTGTTTATTTATATAAATAAAATTATACACAAATGATAATCACTAAATAAATAATTTTAAATATATATTTTTTGTTCATATTTTGTAACTCATTTTATGCACTAATATTATATTGTTTATACCCCTATAAAATTAATATAATTATTTTTCAAAATAATAAATGCAAAAATTATTATTTTATACAAAGATAATTTAATACATAAATTTCCACCCAAGTACAGCTTGAGTGGATAATTCCAAAAATGTTCACAAGAACTTCACTTTAATTTTTTTGTTTCTTTATTTTTTACAATATTTTATTTTATTTTTTTTTTTAAATTTTATAATCTTTTTTTTTACATTCAAAACAAATGAGACACAAATTTAGCTTACAAATTAAACCAACATTTTTTCAAGTGTGTCGCGTTGGTGGCGTCTTGTTTGTGTTGCATCCGCAACAACAACAGCAGCAGCAGCCGCAACCTCAGCCAAAGACACAGCCACATTAACTGCACCTTTCCCATTACATAAGCAGCGTCTGCTGTTGCTGCCCAACTTGCAACTTGTTGCCCCTTTTGCTGGCTCTAGTTGTTGTTGTTGTTGTTGCTGCTGCTGTTTCTTGCCATTGCTTGATTAACATCTGTCTGCTGCCAATGTCTATTTAGGCGTTACAAATGCGCTGCACTTGCTGCCGCTTCTGGATTCTGTTTAGCATAGTTTACTTTGGCACAAACGCTGCGTATACGCAATCTGAGCAACACGCATACGCCCTGTGGCACCTCTCTTTCTTTTTCTTTAGCTTAAAGCTCCAATTTTTTTTTTTTTTTTTTTTATTTTTTACCTTTAACCATGGATGGGCGCACTTTTATTTCATTTGCCGGGGTTAGTCGTGGGGGTCATTTGTGTTAAAAACAAAGACCTTTAGTTAAACTTTAAACATTTTGAAAGACCGCAAAACTCATCAACTTGGCAATGAATTCAAATTTTATTATGAACAGCAGCTGCTGGGCTAAATTCAATTATTGATAGATATTTTCAAGATAATTATATCTATCATACATATTAAATTTGTAACCATAATTTATCAAAAGTTCATATATAAATATTATAATCGATTTTGTAAAAATTAAAAATTAAAAATTTATAAATTATTAATACTCGAAATAATCCCATAGAGATATGAGAATGCGATACTACATATATGATTTAATCTCTTTCTTTTTTTTTTTTTTTAATTATATATATATATATATTTATTGTTTTGCAAGGGTTTAATCTCTGAATAAATTATGTATTTAAATCTGAAAGCACATTTTCTAGAAGATATTCAGACGAAATTTTCAATTAATAAATTTCCAATCAAAATTTCAGTTCGTTGATTATTTATATCCCAACTAAAGTTGAAAGGAGTTATCATCAAAACGAATAACAATAAAATATTGATGCCACTTGACGTTAAAAATTTATGAAGTGTTAGTAGGTAATTTAGCTAAGTACCGTTTGTAGCACAAATGCCACAATTTTGATAGGCAAACAACTGCTGATAAGATACGCTTTTGACCGATTTATAAAGCAATACAAATAAGTAAAGAAAATATAAATAAAAACTAGAAAAAAATTCAAAATGCATATTTGAATTTATAAGAAAACTAATATTCAAATCTAATTTTGTTAAAAGTAAAAAATCAACAACATACATTTTTTTTAGTATTTAATATCAACAAATTACCTAATTCGGAGGTTAAGCTTTCACTTCATTTGCCATCAAATGTAATTGATAAAATCTTTAATTGGGATAGATTTTGTCAAATGACAAGCAGAAGCTGTGTGACACGCCCCCTGACCGCCCCTTTTTGTCGCATCGAAAACTGGTTACGCACAATGCGAATTGCAAATTGCCAAATAAAAAACAAAATGCAATCATAAAATCGCATTCGACTGCACTTACACAATACATTCCCAGGGTGGGAGGGAGGTGTACAAAAACGTGCGGTAAGCAAATAAAAAATTAAATAAATAAAAAAAAGAAAACAAAAGTCCAAATTGCAGCCAAGTCGATTGAAGTGCAGACAACGCGAACTCAACTCTTAATGCCAGTTGCAAATCTTTGCATTAAAAAGAAAAACAATTAAAATAAATTTAAAAAAAGCTCTGCATCATTTATGCCTTTGTTGTCGGACCAATGGCAGCCCGTTTCTCACATTTGGCCAAAATGGAAACAAAGGAATATCAACCCATATATAGAGGAGAAAATTAATAATCAGATCAAGTATATGAGTGCCAAACTTTTGGCGTTGTGACTTTACTGACGTGATTTTACTACCGCTCGAAATTATAATAAAAATAGTTTTTGAAAATATATATGTTAACATCATGCCAACCTTGACAAGAAATTCGACCTGTTATCCATAAAATGTAGACTTAAAAGTCCCATAACTTTGTCAAAACTGAATCGATTTTCAAGATGTTTACCATTTTCGTCATGATTTGACTTCTAAATTGATTCTGCATTTAAATTTAATTTACATTTGAAAAAAAAAATTTTTTGATTTTTTTCCAAAAATATCCTTTACTCCCCCCTTATGATTTTTGGAAAAAAATTTTTTTTTCAAAATTTAGAATCGCGAAATTTTGTTTTTAATCGATTGCGCATATCAACATTAGTAAAAAACGCAACTTTAAAAGTGATTCTGAGGG